>WNWK01015136.1:0-48859 GCA_009830355.1 Cherax destructor
GGCAAGTTTGTGTACAGTGTCTTGTAAGGTCAAATTTGTGTACGTTCGAAGGTGGAATGTGGTTCATGTTTGTAAGGTAGCAGGTGTGGTTTACGTGTCTTGTAAGGTGGGGGGATAGTTACAGTTCTTTAATACGGGATGGTGTACATGTTTATTGGCAGGGATGGTGTACGTGTCTTTAGAATTGCAGGGATGGTGTACAGTGTCTTTGTGGGGAGGGATGGTTCAGTGTCTTGAGGGCAGCGGGATGTGTACAGTGTCTTGTAGTGGGAGGATGGTTACAGTTCTTGTAGGTGCAGGGATGGTGACAGTGTCTTGTAGTGGCGGATGGTTCTTCTTGTTCTTTTCTTCCTGCAGAGCTGGCAGGTCATCATGTGACTTAAGCCCCGGAAACCCCTATCCTGTTTCTGACTAATCTTCACCTTCCTTTTATGAGTTTCAAATCTTGCTACTCCAGGACCACATGGCAGGCTCATCAGTCCAACCTGGTAAAGGCTTTTTGCTGGAGGCCCCTGCCCCATATCCATCCGCCTGGATGATCGGCTCCTGGTAAAATACTTGTCAATACTGTTGCAAATATTTCTGATTTTTTCTTTAGATGGTGAATAATCTAGGGCCACGGATCTTGATAGTACCCCTACAGGATTTTTCAGAAATTGCTCTGTCTTTCTGAAACTATAGTTTTCTAACCAAAAAACTTTTTTTTAGATATTACAGGTTTGTGAGCGTTTAGAAAGTAAAAGCAAGTAGTTTTAACAACTGCTGTTGGAAATTCAAAAACATTTAAAAATTCATAGAAAACATTCTGGACTTAGTCTGGAAATGAAAATACATACCTGCACTCTGAAAAGGGTTGGGAGGCTGCTTCGGAAAGTCATCTGAGCTGTAATGTTGAGGCTTTTTAACAGTGATCAATGAATGGTGAAGTTTTCTTTCCCCGAGCACCGTACCTTGGTGAAGTTGCCGGTTTTAAAACAAGACCTCATCCCAGCAGAGCAAGAAGAAGTATACATGGGGAGACAGAAAAAGAAAAGAAAAAGAAATAAGAAAATAGAATGAGAAAATATAATAAAAATAATAAAATAATAATATTAATAATAATAATTAATAATTACTTTTGAACATGGTACAAAATACATGGTTGGGTAGACAAAATCATAAATTTAATAAAAAGAAAAACCCCTAATATTTGCATTGCGGGCATACGTCGCTGGTAAAAAACTTTACAATTTATATATACTATTTATATAGTGGAGTGTGATTTAGTGGTAAGTGGTAGTGGAGGTGATGGTAGTGTGCAGTGATGTGTGGTAGTAGTGATGGTAGTGGTATAGTGATGGTATGGTATAGTGATGGTAGTGGTATAGTGATGGTAGTGGTAGTAGTATGGTAGTGGTAGCATGATGGTATGGAATGATAGTAGTGTACAATGTAGTAGTAACATGATGGAAGTATTATAGTAATGTGAAGTGTAAGATGATAGTAGTAGTAGCATGATGGAATGTAAGTGATAGTAGTTGCAATGATAGTATGGCAATGATAGTAGTTAAGATGATGGTAGTGGTAATAGTGATGGGAGTGGTAAGTGATGGGAGTGGAACAATGATGTTAGTGGTAGCAAGTGAAAGGTAGTTGGGAACAATGATGTAGTAAATGTATAGTTGTCAATATGTGTAAATATAATTGGACTGATAAATAGTAACAATGATAGTAGTTAGCAATGATAGTAAGTGGTAATAGTATGTTAAGTAATAACAATGATAGTATAATGCATGATAGTAGTATTCCAATGTAAGTAGTAATAAGTGTAGTAATGTAGCAATGATGGGAGTTGAATGAATAGTAGTAATTTATAGTAAGTAAAATGTGTAGTTATTCAATGATAGTGTATTAGTTGGTAGTATGATGATGTAGTGTAATAATGATAGTAGTTATAGTGATGGGAGTTGCCCGTGATAAGGTGTAATAGTGATGTATTAGTAGTGATGGATGTAATATGTGTGTAGTAAGTAAGTGTGGTGATGGGAATGTAAAGTAATAGTATATGTGGTTGGATTAATGGTGTAATAAATAAAATGTAGTAGTAGACGTGATGGTAGTGGGGCAGTGATGGGTGGGAGTAGTGATGGTGTTCAGTGTTATAGATAAAACATAATAGGTGTTGGTGTAGTAGTAGTGGTGGTGGGGGTAGTAGTAGTTAGTAGTGTAGTGGTGGTTTGTAGTATAGGAGGGTAATGTTAGAATGTAAATTAGAGGACGTTTTAGGTGGTGTTGGTCTGGTGTTGAGGTCTGGTGTTGAGGTCAGGTGTTGAGTCTGGTGTTGGTCTAGGTGTTGGGTCTGGTGTTGAGGTCTGGGTTTTAGGTCTGGTGTTGAGTCTGGTGTTGGGTCAGGTGTTGAGGTCTGGTTTGAGGTCTGGGTGTTGAGGTCTGGGGGTTTTGGGGCTGGGGGTTGAGGTCTGGGTGTTTTAGGTCTGGGTGTTGGTCTGGTGTTGAGGTCAGGTTTGAGGTCTGGTGTTGAGGGCTGGTGTTAGGTCTAGTGTTTAGGTCAGGGGTTGAGGTCTGGTGTTGAGGTCGGTGTTGAGGTCTGGGGTGTTGAGGTGGTGTTGAGTCTGGGTGTTGAGGTCTGGTGGTGAGGGCAGGTGTTGAGTCTGGGGGTTGAGGTCTTGGGTGTTGAGGTCAGGTGTTGAGATCTGGGTGTTGAGGTCTGGGTTGAGGCTGGGTGTTGGTCTGGGGTTGAGGGGGCAGGTGTTGAGGTCTGGGTGTTGGGTGTGGGTGTTGAGGGTCTGGGTGTTGAGGGTCTGGGGGTTGGGTCGGGTGTTGAGGGTCTGGGTGTTGAGGGTCGGGTGTTGAGGGTCTGGGTGTTGAGGTCTGGGTGTTGAGGGTCTGGGTGTTGAGGTCTGGTGTTGAGGGTCGGTGTTGAGGGTCTGGGTGTTGAGGGTCTGGGTGTTGAGGTTTGGGTGTTGAGGGTCTGGGTGTTGAGGGTCTGGGTGTTGAGGGTCGGGTGTTGAGGGTCGGGTGTTGAGGGTCTGGGTGTTGTGGTCTGGGTGTTGTGGTCTGGGTGTTGTGGTCTGGGTGTTGTGGTCTGGGTGTTGTGGTCTGGGTGTTGTGGTCTGGGTGTTGTGGTCTGGGTGTTGGAGGGTCTGGGTATTGAGGGTCTGGGTGTTGAGGGTCTGGGTGTTGAGGGTCTGGGTGTTGAGGGTCTGGGTGTTGAGGTCTGGGTGTTGAGGTCTGGGTGTTGAGGGTCGGGTGTTGAGGTCGGGTGTTGAGGGTCTGGGTGTTGAGGGTCTGGGTGTTGAGGGTCGGGTGTTGAGGGTCTGGGTGTTGAGGTCTGGGTGTTGAGGTCTGGGTGTTGAGGGTCGGGGTGTTAGTCGGGTGTTGAGGTCTGGGTGTTGAGGGTCGGGTGTTGAGGTCTGGGTGTTGAGGGTCTGGGTGTTGAGGGTCTGGGTGTTGAGGTCGGGTGTTGAGGGTCTGGGTGTTGAGGTCTGGGTGTTGAGGGTTTGGGTGTTGAGGTCTGGGTGTTGAGGTCTGGGTGTTGAGGGTCGGGTGTTGAGGTCGGGTGTTGAGGGTCGGTGTTGAGGTCTGGGTGTTGAGGGTCTGGGTGTTGAGGGTCTGGGTGTTGAGGGTCTGGGTGTTGAGGGTCTGGGTGTTGAGGGTCTGGGTGTTGAGGGTCTGGGTGTTGAGGGTCTGGGTATTGAGGGTCTGGGTGTTGAGGGTCTGGGTGTTGAGGTCTGGGTGTTGAGGGTCTGGGTGTTGAGGTCTGGGTGTTGAGGTCTGGGTGTTGAGGGTCGGGTGTTGAGGGTCGGGTGTTGAGGGTCTGGGTGTTGAGGGTCTGGGTGTTGAGGGTCGGGTGTTGAGGGTCTGGGTGTTGAGGGTCTGGGTGTTGAGGGTCTGGGTGTTGAGGGTCGGGTGTTGAGTGTCTGGTGTTACAAGTTGGGTGGTAGTTTAACACGCGCTAATAAGAAAACTTGCTCCACCTTCCACAAGTTTTAATTGATGGTAAAGCTGAAATAAAAAACTATAGGCAACTTGCACTGAGGAAGAGAGGAGAGAAACGTGAGAAAGAGAGAGAAGAGAGAAGAGAGGTCGAGAGAGAAAGAGAGAAGCATCAGAAGGAGGAGGAAAGGAAAGAAGTAGAAGAGAGCTGGGTAGAGAAAGTCAGAAGGAAAACATGAGTCGAGGAGAGAATTAAGTCTTTATTTTCCTCGATTACCTGATAGACAAGGGAGGGGATGGGAGAGGGTGGAATGGTGGTAGGAGGTGGTTGGAGGGGTGGGATGGTGGTAGGAGGTGGTTGGAGGGTGGGATGGTGGTAGGAGGTGGTTGAAGGGGTGGGATGGTGGTAGGAGGTGGTTGGAGGGGTGGGATGGTGGTAGGAGGTGGTTGGAGGGGTGGGATGGTGGTAGGAGGTGGTTGGAGGGGTGAGATGGTGGTAGGAGGTGGTTGGAGGGTGGGATGGTGGTAGGAGGTGGTTGGAGGGTGGGATGGTGGTAGGAGGGTGGGAGAGGTGGGATGGTGGTAGGAGTGGTTGGAGGGTGGGATGGTGGTAGGAGGTGGTTGGAGGGTGGGATGGTGGTAGGAGGTGGTTGGAGGGTGAGATGTGGTAGGAGGTGGTTGGAGGGTGGGATGGTGGTTGGAGGGGTGGGATGGTGGTAGGAGGAGGTTGGAGGGGTGGGATGGTGGTAGGAGGTGGTTGCAGGGTGGGATGGTGGTAGGAGGTGGTTGGAGGGTGGGATGGTGGTAGGAGGTGGTTGGAAGGGTGGGATGATGGTAGGAGGTGGTTGGAGGAGTGGGATGGTGGTAGGAGGTGGTTGGAGGGGTGGGATGGTGGTAGGAGGTGGTTGGAGGGTGGGATGGTGGTAGGAGGTGGTTGGAGGGTGGGATGGTGGTAGGAGGTGGTTGGAGGGTGGGATGGTGGTAGGAGGTGGTTGGAAGGGTGGGATGGTGGTAGGAGGTGGTTAGAGGGGTGGGATGGTGGTAGGAGGTGGTTGGAAGGGTGGGATGGTGGTAGGAGGTGGTTGGAGGGGTGGGGTGGTGGTAGGATGTGGTTGGAGGGGTGGGATGGTGGTAGGAGGTGGTTGGAAGGGGTGGGGTGGTGGTAGGAGGTGGTTGGAGGGGGTGAGGATGGTGGTAGGAGGTGGTTGGAGGGGTGGGATGGTGGTAGGAGGTGGTTGGAGGGTGGGATGGTGGTAGGATGGTGGAGTGGGATGGTGGTAGGAGGTGGTTGGAGGGGTGGGATGGTGGTAGGAGGTGGTTGGAAGGGGTGGGATGGTGGTAGGAGGTGGTTGGAGGGTGGGTGGTGGTAGGAGTGGTTGGAGGGTGGGATGGTGGTAGGAGGTGGTTGGAGGGTGGGATGGTGGTAGGAGGTGGTTGGAGGGTGGCATGATGGTAGGAGGTGGTTGGAAGGGTGGGTGGTGGTAGGAGGTGGTTGGAGGGTGGGATGGTGGTAGGAGGTGGTTGGAGGGTGGAGTGATGGTAGGAGGTGGTTGGAGGGTGGGATGGTGGTAGGATGTGGTTGGAGGGGGTGGGATGGTGGTAGGAGGAGGTTGGAAGGGGTGGGGTGGTGGTAGGAGGTGGTTGGAGGGGGTGGAATGGTGGTAGGAGGTGGTTGGAGGGGGTGGGATGGTGGTCGGAGGTGGTTGCAGGGGGTGGGATGGTGGTAGGAGGAGGTTGCAGGGGGTGGGATGGTGGTGGAAGGGGGATGGGAGGTGGTTACTGTATCAGTCGGAAAGAGATCTATGAGAGTGTGATGGATAAAATATTATGGAGTAAATAAGTTGAGTTTTGTAGCTGTGACGGCCGTCACTCTGAGTATAATGATTATTGCTAAGTCAATGTTATTACCTAAGTTACATCACACATTACATTAAGGTAATTCACCGTCTCCATAGATTACCTTTGCATGACAAGATTGCATCCATGTGTGTTTGTGTTGATTGTCTTTATAGATTTCATACGGAGGGATTTACCACAGAAAGTCTGAGTTACCTACTGGATAACAAGTTTGTACTCTGTAAGTGTTTAATCAAGTTGGTAAGTTAGACCGAAGCTTCAGCACAAGGTACGCTGCAGATACCTTCATAACACTTTTACTCTCCGTAAAATAGGTGATGTATCAGACACACAGCCGGGTATCTTTATTTTTCACAATAAAGTTACCCATGGGTTGCATTCTATACCATTACTGTACTGGTAAAAAGTATCGGGACCGTTTAATATACTTTTTTAAGAAAATGTGTAGAATCTGGTACAAACCTTAAATATAGATTCAGGTTCTGCAGAAAACGATGGCTGTGAGGTGCTACCATATATCTAGTTCTCTCACACGTAAACAACTGGAGGTTTTACTGGTCATCTATCTGTTGTACTTCTTGCAAATGCCTGCTACTCTATTGAAAGTAGAAATTAGTAACAAGTGTATGAGCTATTACCGTATTTTCAAGCATATAAGACACGACTTTTTCCCACAAAAAGTCTTGGGAAATCACCCTTCGCCTTATATGCTCAAGGTCAAGATCATCGGAAAGTAAGAGGGTAATTAACCCTTTTAATATGATTACTGATTTACATTTATAATACTTCTGTCGTGCGCCTTACATCCAAAAAATACAGTAACAATCTGTGGGTTGTTAACGTGTGGGTTATTACCAGCTAGTGTGGGTTGCTAACAACTTTTAACCCGTAAACAAGAAGATCACACCTATCTAATTCACGACCTGGTCGGTGTATTTACACAAACTATGCGATAATATGTAGATAATGTTAATAGGCCTCTAGGTTCTGCACAGCTTCGGATGTAAAGACTCCATTAGCGACTGCGCAGTGCAAGCAAGAAATTGGGTCGTTAAAAGGTATCGTAAATACTTGGTTAACGATTACGTAAAGTCTTTAACAATAAGAGTGTTCTTAAGTTGCAGAAGCCAGAATGCCCCTGGGGGTCTGGTGCATTAAGTGATACTTACGTGGTTATCACGTTAAAGTGATTATCACGTTAAAGTGTTGGAATGCTTTTGAAGGGTTACTTTAGCATGTTAGCTGGTTTATGGAAGAGTGGGAGTTTTGAGGGGGAGGGGATAGGGTGTTTTGGCTGTGTTGTAGTTGTGCTTGTGCGAGATGATGGGTGTGCCAGGTTGTGGTTGTGAAAGATCCTTGTTGTGGTGGACCGTGGTTGTGTTGGATTGTGGTTGCGTTAAAGGAACCTGCGTCTCAGATCCAACCTACCCAACATTCTCCACCTGACTCTTCACCCTACAAATACTCATGTACTATTCACCCAGGTAGATCTGTTTGTGACTTGATCAAGTCCACTGTGTGGGCGAAACGTCGTCAGTAAAGGATCACATTATACTGCATTTGTGTTCATTTTTGCAACAAGATAACATAACATAAAAAAGTTATCTTAATTTAAGAGAGGTAATCTGTATCGGGGGTCGGGTTGTGAGTTATCGTAGAGGAGCGTGTAAGTTGGTGTAGGTGAGGCGGATGTTATGGTGGCGACGTGGGAGTCATCAGTCAAGATGAATTAATGACTTGGATTCAATGAAAACCTGAAAATCAGTGCCTCCCTGCCTCCCTGCCTCTCATGCCTCCCTGCCTCTCATGCCTCGCCACACTTCCATTACACTCGCACTAAAATAAACACCTGGGAAGGTACACTCCCGGGTAATTTACACTTTAGACCACATTATAAGACTTTTTCGTTATGCATATAATTTTTTTTTTCGTTTTGGCTTGAGGTTATAATAGGTTTGTGGGGCATAACAGAAGAAGGTGTGATGTGACCCCTGTGTTATGAGGCTGGAGGGCACGCCTTCACCTACCACAACCCAGCTACGGCTTCCAATATCGGTAACTCCTGAACTAACGATCGTTAAGGCCGCCCCTCAAATATGCAGCACTGAAATTGGCTGGTAGAGTGCAAGCATGTCACTGCCTTGGTGAGTGGCATTGTTGTATGAACGCGTTACGGTGTTTTGTAGGGTGGCAAGTGTGGTGTACGGTGTCTTGTATGGTGGCAGGTGTGGTGTACGGTGTCTTGTAGGGTGGCAAGTGGGGTGTACGGTGTCTTGTAAGGTGGCAGGTGTGGTGTACGGTGTCTTGTAGGGTGGCAGGTGTTGTGTACGGTGTCTTGTAGGGTGGCAGGTGTGGTGTACGGTGTCTTGTATGGTGCAGGTGTGGTGTACGGTGTCTTGTAGGGTGGCAGGTGGTGTACGGTGTCTTGTAGAGTGCAGGTGTGGTGTACGGTGTCTTGTATGGTGGCAGGTGTGGTGTACGGTGTCTTGTAGGGTGGCAGGTGTGGTGTACGGTGTCTTGTATGGTGGCAGGTGTGGTGTACGGTGTCTTGTAGGGTGGCAAGTGTGGTGTACGGTGTCTTGTAGGGTGGCAGGTGTTGTGTACGGTGTCTTGTAGGGTGGCAGGTGTGGTGTACGGTGTCTTGTAGGGTGGCAAGTGTGGTGTACGGTGTCTTGTAGGGTGGCAGGTGTGGTGTACGGTGTCTTGTAGGGTGGCAAGTGTGGTGTACGGTGTCTTGTAGGGTGGCAAGTGTGGTGTACGGTGTCTTGTAGGGTGGCAGGTGTGGTGTACGGTGTCTTGTAGGGTGGCAGGTGTGGTGTACGGTGTCTTGTATGGTGGCAGGTGTGGTGTACGGTGTCTTGTAGGTATGGTGTACGGTGTATTGTAGAGTGACAGGGATGAAATTAAGTTCTGGCTGACTCAGCAAGTGGTCCAGGTCAGACCGACATGTCTTCAAGTTTTATACCCAATATGTGGGTTAGATGTGACCTGTTCCAGCCACAGTATTGTGTCTATATGTAATATTGTATGTGGTGTTTGTATAGTTCCTGAGCGCGAGTACAGTGTTTTATGGCCTGAGTCACGGTACCACGGTGTCAGAGTGTAAGTCGTAGGGCAGTTGTAACTTATAGTACCACAATAACAACCGCAGCACTACAGTTGGGTACAGTACACTGAAGCACAGACTCGTGGGTACATGTACACTTTAGACCACATAGTGGGTACGTTTTCTTATGCAAGTATTTACGTTTGGTAGTTTGGCTTGAGGTTATAAAGGTCTTGTAGCCATAACAGCAAGAAGTGTGATGTGACCCCATCGTCTATGAGGCTGGAGGGCACGCTTCACTATACAACCCAGTCTACGGTCTGTGAATATCAGGTACTCCTGAACTAACGTATCGTGTAAGCCACTCAAATATGCAGCACTGAAATTGGTAGTAGATGCAAGCAGTCACTGTCTTTGTAAATAGGCATGTTGTTGTATGAGTACGCGATACAGTGTTTAGGGTGGCACAGTTGGGTACAGTTCTCAGGTGGCAGTAGTTGGTGTACATAAGGTTCTTGTAAGTACCAGCAATAACAAGCAGCAGTCTCTACAGGTGTGGGTACGTGTACTGAGTAGCAGGGCACGGTGTCTTTACGGTGAGGTACAGTACCAGTGCTTGTAGCAATGCTACGTGTGGTAGTCATGAGTACGTGTCTGTACAGAGTGGGTGACGTACAATAACAGCCACGTACTACAGTTGGGTACAGTACAATAACAGCCACAGTACTACAAGTTGGTATCATATGTGTACAATGTATGACCTCAGTCTCTACAGTTGGGTACAGTACTAATAACAACTCAGTACTACAGTTGGTGTACAGTACCACAATACAGCACAGTGACTACAGTTGGTACAGTACCAGTGCAGATGTAAACGTCTGTAGACAGTTGGGTACAGTACCACAATACAACCACAGCTCAATTCTACCTAGTTGGGTACTAGTCACCACAGTATTGTAGTACTAACACAGACTACAGTTGGGTACAGTACCACAATAACACCACAGTACTACAGTTGGTAACTAAGTACCACAATAACAACCACAGTACTACAGTTGGGTACAGTACACAATAACACACAGACTAATGGGTACAGTACCACAATAACACCACACTACAGTTGGGTACAGTACCACAATAACAACCACAGTACTACAGTTGGGTATCAGTACCACAATAACAGACCACAGTACTACAGTTGGGTACAGTACCACAATAACAGCCACAGTACTACAGTTGGGTATAGTACCACAATAACAGCCACAGTACTACAGTTGGGTACAGTACCACAATAACAACCGCAGTACTACAGTTGGGTACAGTACCACAATAACAGCCACAGTACTACAGTTGGGTACAGTACCACAATAACAACCGCAGACTACAGTTGGGTACAGTCCAGTACCACGCACACAGTTATACAGCACAAACAACCACAGTACTACAGTTGGGTAAGTACCACAATAACAACCACAGTACTACAGTTGGGTACAGTACCACAATAACAACCACAGTACTACAGTTGGGTACAGTACCACAATAACAGCCACAGACTACAGTTGGGTACAGTACCACAATAACAACCACAGCACTACAGTTGGGTACAGTACCACAATAACAACCACAGTACTACAGTTGGGTACAGTACCACAATAACAACCACAGCACTACAGTTGGGTACAGTACCACAATAACAACCACAGTACTACAGTTGGGTACAGTACCACAATAACAACCACAGTACTACAGTTGGGTACAGTACCACAATAACAACCACAGCACTACAGTTGGGTACAGTACCACAATAACAACCACAGTACTACAGTTGGGTACAGTACCACAATAACAACCACAGTACTACAGTTGGGTACAGTACCACAATAACAACCACAGCACTACAGTTGGGTACAGTACCACAATAACCACAGCACTACAGTTGGGTATAGTACCACAATAACAACCACAGTACTACAGTTGGGTACAGTACCACAATAACAACCACAGCACTACAGTTGGGTATAGTACCACAATAACAACCACAGTACTACAGTTGGGTACAGTACCACAATAACAACCACAGCACTACAGTTGGGTATAGTACCACAATAACACCACAGACTACAGTTGGTACAGTACCACAATAACCAGACTACAGTTGGTAAGTACCTACACAGTACCACAATAACAACCACAGCACTACATATAGTATACTGATACGACATACAGTTGGGTACAGTACCACAATAACAACCACAGCACTACAGTTGGGTACAGTACCACAATAACAACCACAGCACTACAGTTGGGTATAGTACCACAATAATAACCACAGTACTACAGTTGGGTACAGTACCACAATAACAACCACAGTACTACAGTTGGGTACAGTACCACAATAACAACCACAGCACTACAGTTGGGTACAGTACCACAATAACAACCACAGTACTACAGTTGGGTACAGTACCACAATAACAACCACAGTACTACAGTTGGGTACAGTACCACAATAACAACCACAGCACTACAGTTGGGTACAGTACCACAATAACAACCACAGCACTACAGTTGGGTACAGTACCACAATAACAACCACAGTACTACAGTTGGGTACAGTACCACAATAATACAAATGCTAACAGTCACCTGTCGGTTACATGAAATTTGTTTTCAATACGACTTCTGGCCCAGGACAGTACTACTATCACCACCACCTACTAGTACTGTTGACTAGCAGAACGTTGTTGTTGATAGTACTACTATCACCACCACCTACTAGTACTGTTGACTAGCAGAACGTTGTTGTTGATAGTACTACTATCACCACCACCTACTAGTACTGTTGACTAGCAGAACGTTGTTGTTGATAGTACTACTATCACCACCACCTACTAGTACTGTTGACTAGCAGAACGTTGTTGTTGATAGTACTACTATCACCACCACCTACTAGTACTGTTGACTAGCAGAACGTTGCTGTTGATAGTACTACTATCACCACCACCTACTAGTACTGTTGACTAGCAGAACGTTGCTGTTGATAGTACTACTATCACCACCACCTACTAGTACTGTTGACTAGCAGAGCGTTGTTGTTGATAGTACTACTATCACCACCACCTACTAGTACTGTTCTTACTCTGTTACTACTTTTTTCCTATGAATATAACAGTAATGTGGCACTACTTCCCCTGCCAGTGCCACCTCTAATCAAAATAGAAATCGTAATATATTCTTCAGTGACATGAACTGAGAGAGAGATATGTTGGTTGGTTCACCTACCCTCAATCTGTGCCAGAACAACCACGGTACCACAGTGCCAGACTCTAGCAGTCACAGTGCCAGACTCTGGCAGTCACAGTGTCAGACTCCAGACTCTGGCAGTCACAGTGCCACACTCAGGCAGTCACAGTGCCAGACTCTAGCAGTCACAGTGCCAGACTCTGGCAGTCACAGTGCCATACTCTAGCAGTCACAGTGCCAGACTCTGGCAGTCACAGTGCCAGACTCTAGCAGTCACAGTGCCAGACTCTAGCAGTCACAGTGCCAGACTCTAGCAGTCTGGCACTGCGACTACTAGAGTCTGGCAGAAACATTCGGTGATATTAGGAACCAGAAAATTGACTTTCCCGCCAAAATGTAGCGTGGCGCGCTGCGGCGGGAGGAAGGAAGGGGGGAGGAGGAGGATAGGGAGAGGGAGGAAAGGGGGTTGGAGGCGAGGGGGAGGAGGGTTGTAAGAGAGGGGTATGTGGGAGGGAGGGGGGTAAGAGTTCGCGCCAAAATAAAACCGTTACACACGCAGGACATAAAAATAGCGGGAGGTGTAATTTTCCCGCGCTGTTCTTCACGCTAAGCGTAAATATTTCTCCCGCTGAAACCTGAAACCCCAATAAATATCTGACGACACAATTACCTCGATCATATCCCCCCCTCCCCAGTTTTTTTCTTCCCCGCCTCACCCTCTTCACCCCTGGTCCATATTCTGATGTCTCTGGTGCCATTTTTTGATCGACCAGACTGTTGGTATTTGCTGTTTGCATGTCCGTGCGTGCTGGAGATTATTATTATTATTTTCTCGCCCTCCCTTCCCCTCCCCTCTCCTTTTTTTCTATATTTTTCAATAACACGGCAGCTGGGAAGGAATATTGTATTGTAAAATCAATTAGTGAGTGAAAGTTGCGGTGACACTGTGTGTGGCACTACATGTGGCACTACATTTGGCACTATAATGTGGCAATACATGCGACACTGTAACATGTGGCACTTTAATGTGGCAATACATGTGGCACTACATATGGCTCTATAATGTGGCAATACATGTGGCACTGCAGCATATTGCATTATAACATGTGGCACTACATGTTACACTGTAACATATGGCATTACATGTAGCAGTATATGTGGGACTACAATATGTGACACTACATGTCGCACTACAACATATGGCACTACATGTGGCACTACAATATATGACACTACAACATATGACGCTACAACATGTGGTACTACAACATATGACACTACAACATGTGGCACTGCAACATATAACACTACAATATGTAGCACTACAACATGTGGCACTACAACATTTGACACTACAACATGTGGCACTACAGCATATGACGCTACATGTGGCACTACAACATATGACACTACAACATGTGGCACAACATGTCAACTCCCACTAAAAATTAGACACTTCCCAGTGGACATACAAACACGTACGTCTCTCATTCGCTATGTACACTCAGAGACATACACCTCTCGAGGTATATACAGATCATACACTCAAATGTATACACTTATCAATAGATTTGTAGCACTTAATTGTAGGAAGCAGCGCGCGCAACCTGGCGCCGGTCAAGGTGGTTACCTGCGACCTCTTATATCAAGATTGATGGACTGATTACTCAAGGCAGAGGGACTGTTTACCTCAAACTCCTCCTGTTCTTTACCAGTCTCCTTTGTATGGACTGATGAAGCCAAGTGTCGCACATGTGTCTAATTTATCAACTTGTCAGTTTTTGTAAACCATTTATTAATATTAAGCAAGTTACCAGTGGATCTAAGGCAATTTATTTATATTAAACAAGTTACCAGTGGATCTAAGGCCATTTATTTATATTAAACAAGTTACCAGTGGATCTAAGGCCATTTATTTATATTAAGCAAGTTACCAGTGGATCTAAGGCCATTTATTTATATTAAACAAGTTACCAGTGGATCTAAGGCAATTTATTTATATTAAACAAGTTACCAGTGGATCTAAGGCCATTCATTTATATTAAGCAAGTTACCAGTGGATCTAAGGCCATTTATTTATATTAAACAAGTTACCAGTGGATCTAAGGCAATTTATTTATATTAAACAAGTTACCAGTGAATCTAAGGCAATTTATTTATATTAAACAAGTTACCAGTGGATCTAAGGCCATTTATTTATATTAAACAAGTTACCAGTGGATCTAAGGCCATTTATTTATATTAAGCAAGTTACCAGTGGATCTAAGGCCATTTATTTATATTAAACAAGTTACCAGTGGATCTAAGGCAATTTATTTATATTAAACAAGTTACCAGTGGATCTAAGGCCATTCATTTATATTAAGCAAGTTACCAGTGGATCTAAGGCCATTTATTTATATTAAACAAGTTACCAGTGGATCTAAGGCAATTTATTTATATTAAACAAGTTACCAGTGAATCTAAGGCCATTTATTCATATTAAAAAAGTTACCAGTGGATCTAATGCCATTTATTCGTATTAAACAAGTTACCAGTGGATCTAAGGCCATTTATTCATATTAAACAAGTTACCAGTGGATCTAAGGCCATTTATTCATATTAAACAAGTTACCAGTGGATCTAAGGCCATTTATTCATATTAAACAAGTTACCAGTGGATCTAAGGCCATTTATTCATTAAACGTTACCAGTGGATCTAAGGCCATTTATTCATATTAAAGCAAGTACAGTGGATCTAAGGCCATTTATTCATATTAAACAAGTTACCAGTGGATCTAAGGCCATTTATTCATATTAAACAAGTTACCAGTGGATCTAAGGCCATTTGAATCAGTGTCTGCTCACTGCGAGTTAAAAAAAAAAGCAAATTGGTTCTAAGATAAAAGGCAAGTCAGTCCAGAATAAACTGCACGAACAGAATTTTTTGTCATTAATTCTAGAGTAGTGATGGATATATCCGGGAGAATTTACTTAGTGCACAACTTTGTAAGTTTGCGCTAAGTCTAACTTGGCAAACTTGACTTTAAGCTAGTTTAATATCCTAGATCAGCACTTGTTGTGGTTGTTGTGGTGGTTGTGGTGGTTGTGGTGGTGGTGGTGTGGTGATTGTTGTTAGGTGGTGGTTGTGGTGATTGTTGTGGTGGTGGTTGTGGTGGTGGTTGTGGTGGTGGTTGTGGTGGTGGTTGTGGTGGTGGTTGTGGTGATTGTGGTGGTTGCTGTGGTGGTTGTGGTGGTTGCTGTGTTGGTTGTGGTGATTGTTGTGGTGGTGGTGGTGGTGGTTGTTGTTAGTCTCGTGATGCTTATACCGATATTTTGGCAAAATTTACAAATTGTTGAAAAAAAATTAGTCAATTGAAATTAGATTAGAAATTGGTTAGCAATGTTAGACACGAGTTCTTAGGCAATGTTAGACACAAGTTCTTAGGTAATGTTAGACACGAGATCTTAGGCAATGTTAGACACAAGTTCTTAGGTAATGTTAGACACGAGATCTTAGGCAATGTTAGACACAAGTTTGGATACCGAGAGTCAGATGTTTGACAGGTTAAGAACTTCAGAGTAAGAAGGAAGTGGAGAGAGGTGTCCTGTGATTAGCGAATGAGTTACGCTCAGTTTGTTGAGAACCTGTCTCTGATTGGCTGGTGAGTGCCAGGTGTCCTGTGATTGGCGAATGAGTTACGTGTAGCGATTAGTTGTTGGGTGACATGATTTGGCGGGCCATAACTACCCTAGCAAGCCTGTTATATCACCGAATATGTTATGGCCAAAGACTCTGTTATTGTGCCAATTGCGTTTGAAGTTTGTTAAAGAAATTATTAAATGTAACCACACGCGGCCAGTTTCCACCTACTTTATCTTCTGAGTTTATATATATATATATATATATATATATATATATATATATATATATATATATATATATATATATATATATATATATATATACATGCCTAACTTGTTACTTGACAAGGGTCCAAAGGGACCAAAACGTCGTCATGAAGTTCCTCTCCCGTGCGCAAGTTTTGGGGTGAAATGTTGCAGCCAGGGTGTTGTGTTGACGTCTTCTACCCTCACTGAAATTACGAAGCTAAGCCATTTTCCTCTAGGCCTCTTCCCTCTTCTTTTTTTCTTGTTTCTCCTCCGTCTACTCCCTCCTCGTTCCCTCTTCCTCTCCTCTCCATCACCTCCTTCCTCTTCCTTTCCCCTCCATCGTTTGTTACAGTAGAATAAATCTTTTGTAGCTTCTACAATTATCTATAATTTCTCTTCCAATTATATTTGCTCAAGTTAACCGCTGAATTTATTTTATATATTTTATATATTTTTTTCACTTACATTTTAGTACATATTTCCACGTTATATATCCAGGTATATTTCCTTCATGTTAGTTCTCTATATAACCCTCGGTTATATATTCTGGTATACCATCTTCGGTTACATATCACTGGTGTATATATCCTGGCTTATTTCCTTCTCTGTGTAAGCCTTAATTGTATATGCTGGTATATCTCCTTCATGTTAATATAGTACGTCAGCCTTGGTTATATATCCTGGCATATATCATTTATCTTTATGAATGATATAATGACAGTTACGATTGTTATTCTCTGGCATATATCCTGGCGTTGTTATATCTTGGTGTTATACTATTGTACAGTATATATGCTGGTTGGTTGTGTTATATTGTGGTATATATTCTGGTGTTGTTATATTGTGGTATATATTCTGGTGTTGTTATATTGTGGTATATATTCTGGTGTTGTATTATGGTATATATTCTGGTGTTGTTATACTGTGGTATATATCCTGTTGTTGTTATATCCTGGTGTTGTTATACTGTGGTATATCCTAGTGTTATACTGTGGTATATATCCTGGTGTTGTTATACTGTGGTATATCCTAGTGTTATATTGTGGTATATATCCTGGTGTTGTTATACTGTGGTATATATCCTAGTGTTATACTGTGGTATATATCCTGGTGTTGTTATACTGTGGTATATATCCTGGTGTTGTTATACTGTGGTATATATCCTGGTGTTGTTATACTGTGGTATATATCCTGGTGTTGTTATACTGTGGTATATATCCTGGTGTTGTTATACTGTGGTATATATCCTGGTGTTGTTATACTGTGGTATATATCCTGGTGTTGTTATACTGTGGTATATATCCTGGTGTTGTTATACTGTGGTATATATCCTGGTGTTGTTATACTGTGGTATATATCCTGGTGTTGTTATACTGTGGTATATATCCTAGTGTTATACTGTGGTATATATCCTGGTGTTGTTATACTGTGGTATATATCCTGGTGTTGTTATACTGTGGTATATATCCTAGTGTTATACTGTGGTATATATCCTGGTGTTATACTGTGGTATATATCCTGGTGTTGTTATACTGTGGTATATATCCTGGTGTTGTTATACTGTGGTATATATCCTGGTGTTGTTATACTGTGGTATATATCCTGGTGTTGTTATACTGTGGTATATATCCTAGTGTTATACTGTGGTATATATCCTGGTGTTGTTATACTGTGGTATATATCCTGGTGTTGTTATACTGTGGTATATATCCTAGTGTTATACTGTGGTATATATCCTGGTGTTGTTATACTGTGGTATATATCCTGGTGTTGTTATACTGTGGTATATATCCTGGTGTTGTTATACTGTGGTATATATCCTGGTGTTGTTATACTGTGGTATATATCCTGGTGTTGTTATACTGTGGTATATATCCTGGTATATATTATTGCAATAATTCTATCATATTTTTCTAATTTTATAGTTTGCTTTCGTTATTATACCTCCCTCCCTTCCTTCTTTCTTCTATTCTTCATCAGTTCCTTACCCTCCCTCCCTCTCTCTCTCAACCTCCCTTTCTCCCTCCCTCCCACCCTCTCTTCCTCCCTCCTTCCTTCCCTCCCTCTCTCCACAGGGTCACACCTGGTCCTGACACTCACATTGAGGGCTGTGGCACCGCAATTTCCCTGGCATCAGGGCCACTATAAGCACCTGCACCAAACTCTTATTGCTGGGTCAACCTCAGAATGGAAGTCAGAGATTGAGGCAAAACTGGACGCTCTGTGTGTGTGTGGAGAGAGAGAGAGAGAGAGAGAGAGAGAGAGGAGAGAGAGAGAGAGAGAGAGAGAGAGAAACATTACACGCACGACCCACACTTACCTTCCATAGTAACTAATAATGAACACACCAAATATGGAGACAATAACCTCTCTCTCTCTCTCTGTAAAACCTGTCCTTATATTTTCTTTATTTTAAAGTTATTCTCTCTCTCTCTCTCTCTCTCTCTCTCTCTCTCTCTCTCTCTCTTTATATATTATATATATATATATATATATATATATATATATATATATATATATATATATATATATATATATATATATTATTGAGTGTTGATAACCTTCCACAGAGGGGTTAGAGTCACCTGTGAGCCAGAGGTCTCATCTTCTCTCTTACTAACATCTTCTCTGTGGTCAAGTTATTGTAGTTCCTACTGTGTTTTCCCTGGTTTTATTATAATAATAATAATAATATATTTATTTATTACAAGTACATGTACAAGGTATACAGACCATAGCTGACATCAATGACATACTACTATATAGAAAGACCCTTGTTATCCTGAGCATTTCCCGCAAATTAGGTCAGTTTTGTCCCAGGATGCGACCCACACCAGTCCACTAACACCCAGGTACCCATTTTACTGATGGGTGAACATAGACAACCAGTGTAAGGAAACACGTCTGATGTTTCCACCCCTTCGCCGGGAATCGAACCCGGACCCTCACCGTGTGAAGCGAGAGCTTTAGCCACCAGGTCAGTGTTGTTGTTTGCGCTGGTGACTGATCCGTCTGTTTTGTTGGAACATAACATTTCAGGAGTGCTGAAGGATGCTCCCGAGGATCAGCGCCCCACAGCCCGGTCCAAGACCAGGAATCCTGTTGGATCAGAGCCTGATCAACCAGGCTGTTACTGCTGGCAACACGCAGTCCAACGTACGAACCACAGTCCGGCTGCTCAGGAACTGACTTTAAAAATCTATCCAATTTCCTGTTAAAGGCAGCAAGAAGTCTATTGGAACTCTCCCTTATATATGATGGGAGGCTGTTGAAGAGAATTGGGCCTCTTACACTTATTGTGTTATTTCTCAGTGTACTCCTGCTTTTCATTGGGGTATGTTTTACCATCTGTCAAACCTCTTACTTTTGTAAGGAGTGATTTATATGTGCAGATTTGGGACAAGTTCTTTTAGTAAGTAAGTAAGTAAGTTTATTCAGGTATACACAAATACATTTACATACATTATCATACATAGCAGCATATGTGTAGAGAACCTAGGATAACCCAAAAAAGTCAGACAGAGTGACTTATTTCCATTGGGGTCCTTTTTATACTTAATTTTTACATTGTAGGATATATATGTCATTATATTATAAAGAATATATGTATACTAGGAATAAGGTAAAAAGAGTTATTTACATATACATGTGTGTTAACTAAAAAAATAAAAAATCATTCTCCTCCCTTTCTGTCGCTACATTCATTAGGTACTTTTTGGTTCTCTTCTTGAACTGGCTCATGCTATGACTGCCTTTGACATGTGCAGGCAGTCTGTTCCATTCCTTTATTGCTGTACAATAAAAGGTGTTTGAAGCCTGGCCACTGACTGTGGGTACTACAAAGTTGTGCTCTCTCCCCCTAGTACTATGACTGCTTTGGTTCCCAGCCTTGACAAAATTGGCAGCAAGTTATTCTGGACACTGTTTGTGAGCAATTTTATAAACTTGATTTAATTTAAGTTGTTTTACTCTGTCTTCAATATTCAGCATATCCAATTGTTGTAATTCATCCTGGCCTACATGCTCTCTTGGTCCCAGGTCCAGGATGAATCTTACCATTTTGTTCTGGGTGATTTGCAGCTTATCTTTCAGTTTTTTTGTCAAGGCAGAGTACCATGAAGAGCAAGCGTAGTCAATATGACATTGTATAAGGGCTAGACATATGGTCCTGGGAGCCTCAGTAGGTAGACACAGTGCTTGTCTGTAGAGGAACTTCAGTCTGGCATTCGCTTTCTTTACTACACTGTTACCTATCAATTCTCCTGACATGCATGGGTCAAAGGGGATTCCCAGATATTTTACTGAGGAAACTGAAGTGATGGATTCCCCATTACGATTTACGATTTTCCAGGAATAAATTATAATGTATCTTTCTCGCCTGTGTTCCAAGGACTACAGGTCAAGGGACTTAAAACGTTGACAGTAATTAAAAATGCTTGACTGATCTTATACGTACAGTGAAGGTTCATTGTATATTCTCTGGAGCTGCAGTTTCCCCCGCCTCAAAAAGAGGTGTTAGTGTACAGCAATATTCCAGCCTAGAGAAAACAAGTGACTTAAAGAAGACCATCACTAGTTTGCCATTCCTTGTTTTGAAGATTCTTATTATCAATCCCATCATTTTCCTCACAATTGTAATAATGACTCGTGTGATTTTTGACATTATTACTCCTAAATCCTTCATGTTAGCGTTTTACTCTATTAATTTTACACTCCGTCCTAGTTTTTATTTCCTCATTTTTTCCCACGACGAAGTAACTGAAATTGGTTGTGGTTGAACATGATATTGTGTTGTGCGGCCCACTGGAAGACTTAGTTGTTATCAACTTGGTGAGCTGTAGTGTCCTCAATGAATGTTACTCTCTTGAAAATTCTACTAGGATGAGGGAAAACATGGAGACGTGTTCTCTGCCTCAGGACTGAGAACAAGACAACGGTCTTCTATTTTTTGCGAGAGAGATGCGTAAAGAAATCGAAACTCTTAAAGAATTCTTCTCTGAAAATGTGAAGAGAATCGAACGCTGTTTAAAAACCTCGGCCGTCACGCAGAGGGTAATCAGATAGCCCACACTACATTTCTCACCAAATCGTGTGTAGAGAATCGAATAGTATTAAATTTCCCGTTGATCCCCTGCATGTCAGGTCCGGAGTAGGTCTTACAAGGGTTCCAGGCGAGGGTATAATTAACTACACGATACATCTCAGCTGCCATTCCATCTCCCAGGCTCTGTGGCGCTTCTTGCCGAAATTTAGATGCGAAAATTGCTATGCTTCTAGTGAAGTGTGAGGTTGCAAATTAGAGGTAGGGACGCCGGCGTGGTGGGGGGCTTCCCACACACACACCTAATATGTAGATAGATCACAGTGTCTTGCGCTACTTCATATTGTCTTAACCAACTAGTGCCAGCGTGTAAATTATCGTACACACGCGAGTGCTGGCCTTCGTGCCCCGCCTGTTTAACTTGTCGTACTGCAGCCATTGTTGATTTTTAAGAGTCCCTTCGTAATGCTAAGATTAAGTAGAGTATTTCAGTCGCTGCGCGATCCTGGAAAGGTATCCCCGTATTGAATAACTCCAGCCCTCTCTACCTCGAATCCACGCGATAGAATTTGTGCAGAGTGGTGTATAAGTGGGTAATGCAGTCAGGTATTAGCGTTGTAACTCTCAAGTCAGTCAGACGAGAAATTCACAAGACATCACATAGAGACTAACATCGCAGCTTCTTTAACGAAAATAAGAAATTGAAATTAACAAATTAAGACTTGCACAGCCCAGAGTCAATTCAAGCTTTCCACTAATAAATACCAGCTTTGAAGGTAGAGTGAAGCACCAGCTTTGAAGGTAGAGTGAAGCACCAGCTTTGAAGGTAGAGTGAAGCACCAGCTTTGAAGGTAGAGTGAAGCACCAGCTTTGAAGGTAGAGTGAAACACCAGCTTTGAAGGTAGAGTGAAGCACCAGCTTTGAAGGTAGAGTGAAGTACCAGCTTTGAAGGTAGAGTGAAGCACCAGCTTTGAAGGTAGAGTGAATCACCAGCTTTGAAGGTAGAGTGAAGCACCAGCTTTGAAGGTAGAGTGAAGCACCAGCTTTGAAGGTAGAGTGAAGCACCAGCTTTGAAGGTAGAGTGAAGCACCAGCTTTGAAGGTAGAGTGAAACACCAGCTTTGAAGGTAGAGTGAAGCACCAACTTTGAAGGTAGAGTGAAGCACCAGCTTTGAAGGTAGAGTGAAGCACCAGCTTTGAAGGTAGAGTGAAACACCAGCTTTGAAGGTAGAGTGAAACACCAGCTTTGAAGGTAGAGTGAATCACCAGCTTTGAAGGTAGAGTGAAGCACCAGCTTTGAAGGTAGAGTGAAGCACCAGCTTTGAAGGTAGAGTGAAGAGACATGCTCTAGTTATCAGAGAGAGACCGTGTTTGTTTACCTGATATACACCATTACATTCAGTAGTGAGCCACGCTGGAGTTACACTATCCAGTCATCAGCGTTGAAGGGGTGAAGTCAGTCGGATAAAGTACTTGGAGATTATCGCATAAAAAGCTGCATTTCAGTTCACCTAATTTCTTCTGTTATACAGACAAATTACTCAGGGCATTAACTTAATACATGGGGGCACAAATTAATACCAGACAAGGCAGAGGAAGATGGGCAGACTGTATACAGTATTTGTAAGTGGCAGACATCAGTGTTGTGGAGTAGACACTGGTCCACAACATGGCAGAAACAAGCCGGGATGACACGGCAGGTGTTACAGAAGATAAACGAATACCTGACTAATGGAAGGCAGAGTCCCACTAACTTAATGGATATAAGAGCGGTGAGAAGTGACTGGAGTTCCAAAGGGCTTAGTACTGTGACCCATCCTGGTTTTTTTTTGTGTTTACTATATGCTAAGATGATAGATGTTTCATGATAATGCTTGTTGATGATGCCATACTACAATAACCTGCGAAAAGTCGTAGGGTAAAAAACTGCAAGATTGTTCTGGCGTGGTACAGGGGAGAGTAGTCGACCAGAGGAAAGCAACATGAAGAGTGGTAGAAACGGTCTGTAAAATGTTGCTATGTATATTATGTCTGCAGTGTTCCTTTACCTATTGTGCAAAAATGTGTGTGTGTGTGTGTGTGTGTGTGTGTGTGTTTGTGTGAATCTTGAGTGAGAGGGCATTGAGTGGGGCACACTACGAGAGGACGTAGTAGAAACAACATACACGGGTTCACTGTGAGTCCCACACAATACACTGGTTCACTGTGAGTCCCACACAACACACTGGTTCACTGTGAGTCCCACACAACACACGGGTTCACTGTGAGTCCCACACAACACACGGGTTCACTGTGAGTCCACACAACACACGGGTTCACTGTGAGTCTCACCAACACACGGGTTCACTGTGAGTCCCACACAACACACTGGTTCACTGTGAGTCCCACACAAAAAACTGGTTCACTGTGAGTCCCACACAACACACGGGTTCACTGTGAGTCCCACACAACACACGGGTTCACTGTGAGTCTCACACAACACACGGGTTCACTGTGAGTCCCACACAACACACTGGTTCACTGTGAGTCCCACACAAAAACTGGTTCACTGTGAGTCCCACACAACACACTGGTTCACTGTGAGTCCCACACAACACACTGGTTCACTGTGAGTCCCACACAACACACGGGTTCACTGTGAGTCCCACACAACACACGGGTTCACTGTGAGTCTCACACAAAACACGGGTTCACTGTGAGTCCCACACAACACACGGGTTCACTGTGAGTCCCACACAACACACGCAAAAGCTAGAGGATCAGGCACACATAACAGGAAAGGCACTGCAATGGATCAGAGAATATCTGACAGGGAGGCAACAACGAGTCATGGTACGTGACGAGGTGTCAGAGTGGGCACTTGCGACGAGTGGGGTTCCACAGGGGTCAGTCCTAGGACCTGTGCTGTTTTTGGTATATGTGAATGACATAACGGAAGGGATAGATTCAGAAGTGTCCCTGTTTGCAGATGATGTGAAGTTAATGAGAAGAATTAAATCAGTCGAGGATCAGGCAGGACTACAAAGAGACCTGGACAGGCTACAAGCCTGGTCCAGTAACTGGCTCCTTGAATTTAACCCTGCCAAATGTAAAGTCATGAAGATCGGGGAAGGGCGAAGAAGACCGCAGACAGAGTATAATCTAGGTGGCCAAAGACTGCAAACCTCACTCAAGGAAAAAGATCTTGGGGTGAGTATAATACCGAGCACATCTCCTGAGGCACACATCAATCAGATAACTGCTGCAGCATACGGGCGGCTGGCAAACCTAAGAATAGCGTTCCAATACCTCACTAAGGAATCGTTCAAGACTCTGTACACCATATACGTCAGGCCCATACTGGAGTATGCAGCACCAGTTTGGAACTCACACCTGGTCAAGCACGTCAAGAAATTAGAGAAAGTGCAAAGGTTTGCAACAAGACTAGTCCCAGAGCTAAGGGGATTGTCCTACGAAGAAAGGTTAAGGGAACTCGGATTGACGACACTAGAGGACAGGAGGGTTAGGGGAGACATGATAACGACATATAAAATACTGCGAGGAATAGATAAGGTGGACAGAGACAAGATGTTCCAGAGAGGGGACACAGAAACAAGGGGTCACAATTGGAAGTTGAAGACTCCTATGAGTCAAAGGGATGTTAGGAAGTATTTATTCAGTCATAGAGTTGTCAGAAAGTGGAATAGCCTAGAAAGGGACGTAGTGGAGGCAGGAACCATACATAGTTTTAAGACTAGGTTTGATAAAGTTCATGGAGCAGGGAGAGAGAGGACCTAGTAGCAATCAGTGAAGAGGCGGGGCCAGGAGCTATGACTCGACCCCTGCAACCACAAATAGGTGAGTACAAATAGGTGAGTACACACACACACACGCCCCGGTGGCCTTGTGGCTAAAGCTCTCGCTTCACACACGGGTGGCCCGGGTTCGATTCCCGGCGGGGCGGAAACATTTGGAAGTGTTTCCTTACACACACACACACACATACATACAACAGGATTAGTGTCTAATCGACAAAATGGTAACTAACACACACACACACCCTGCCCACCATCATCATTTCCTCTCCCTACATTTCCTCCCTCCCTACTTTACATCCTTCACTTCTTCCCTCTACTTCCGTCTACGTTGCTTGCCTCCCCGCTGCCTCAGCCGCGTGTTTTAATAATCACGTTAAATCATAAGTGGTCAAACACTTCTCCTGGGGAACGCCACCGCTCTGTCATTACGTCTTAAGGGTCATTACTGCCTGCTGCCTCACAAACAAGCGTAACAGGCCACCATTTATGTATTTTGTAAAGGTCTTATAGGGTGGGGGAATATGACTCTTGGGTGAAGGAATTATTAAGGTGATTATGGCACTCAAGGTCATTGTAATGTGTCAAAGTGTGTCAATTGTTGAACCTTGTGGTGGTGGTAGTATGGTTGTATGGTGGTAATGGTGGTGGTGGTAGTATGGTTGTATGGTGGTAGTGGTGGTGGAGGTTGTATGGTGATATGGTGGTGGTAGTATGGTTGTATGGTGGTAATGGTGGTGGTGGTAGTATGGTTGTATGGTGGTAGTGGTGGTGGATGGTGTATGGTGGAGTGGTGGAGGTTGAGGTATGGTGGTGGTGGTAGTATGTGTGTATGGTGGTAATGGTGGTGGTGTAGGTTGATGGTGGATGGTGGTGGTAGATGTGATGGTGGATGGGGTGGGTGTTGATGGTGGATGTGGTGGTGATGGTGATGGTGGTGGTGGTGGGTGGTAGTATGGTGGTATGTGTGGTAATGGTGGTGGTGGTAGTATGGTTGTATGGTGGTAGTGGTGGTGGAGGTTGTATGGTTGTATGGTGGTAATGGTGGTGGTGGTAGTATGGTTGTATGGTGGTAGTGGTGGTGGTGGATGGTTGTATGGTGGATGGTGTATGGTGTAGGTGGTGGTGGTATGGTGGTGGTGGTAGTATGGTTGTATGGTGGTAATGGTGGGGTGGTAGTATGGTTGTATGGTGGTAGTGGTGGTGGAGGTTGTATGGTGGTAGTGGTGGTGGTGGTGGTAGTATGGTTGTATGGTGGTAATGGTGTGGTGGTGGAGTAGGTTGTATGGTGGTAGTGGTGGTGATGGTTGTATGGTGGTAGTGGTGTGGTGTGGTAGATGGTGTGTATGGTGGTATGGTGGTGGTAGATGGTGTATGGTGGCAGTGGTGGTAGATGGTTGATGGGTAGTGGCATGGTGGTGGTAGATGTTGGTGGCAGATGGCTGATGGTGGGAGTGGTAGTAGGTGAGTGGTGTAGTGGTTGCATGGTGGTAGTGGTGGGTGGTAGATGGTGTATGGTGGAGTATGGTAGCATGGTTGCATGTAGGATGCATGGTAGTATGTGTTGTGGCAGTGGTGTGGTGAGTATGGTGCATGTGAGTGGTGGATGGTAGCATGGTTGTAGACAGCAGTCACAGGCTGCAGCTAGATAACTCACCAGAGCACTACACAGTAAACAACTCACCAGTAGACAAACTCACAGTAAAATACAGTAATCAACTCACAGCAGTAAACATCACACAGACACAACTCACCAGTAAAACTACACAGTAACATCGTAACTCACACAGTAACAACTACAGTACTAACTCAGTAACACAGACTCACACAGTAACAACTCACAGTAACACACTCACACAGTAACACAACTCACACAGTAACATCAACGTAACACTAAGTACACGTAAACTCCACAGTAACAACTCACACAGTAACACGACTCACACAGTAACAACTCACACAGTAACACAACTCACACAGTAAACACAGAACTCACACAGTAACACACTCACACAGTAACACAACTCACACAGTCAACACAACTCACACAGTAACACAACTCACACAGTAACACAACTCACACAGTAACACAACTCACACAGTAACACACTCACACAGTAACACAACTCACACAGTAACACAACTCACACAGTAACACAACTCACACAGTAACACAACTCACACAGTAACACAACTCACACAGTAACAACTCACAGTAACAAACTCACACAGTAACACAACTCACACAGTAACACAACTCACACAGTAAACACAGACTCACACAGTAACACAACTCACACAGTAACAACTCACACAGTAACACAACTCACACAGTAAACAACTCACACAGTAACACACTCACACAGTAACACGACTCACACAGTAACACAACTCACACAGTAACACAACTCACACAGTAACACACTCACACAGTAACACAACTCACACAGTAACACACTCACACAGTAACACAACTCACATAGTAACACAACTCACACAGTAACACAACTCACACAGTAACACAGCTCACACAGTAACACAACTCACACAGTAACACAACTCACACAGTAACACAGCTCACACCATAACACAACTCACACAGTAACACAGCTCACACAGTAACACAACTCACACAGTAACACAACTCACACAGTAACACAACTCACACAGTAACACAACTCACACAGTAACACAACTCACACAGTAAAAACTCACACAGTAACACAACTCACACAGTAACACAACTCACACAGTAACACAACTCACATAGTAACACAACTCACACAGTAACAACTCACACAGTAACACAACTCACACAGTAACAACTCACACAGTAACACAACTCACACAGTAACAACTCACACAGTAACACGACTCACACAGTAACACGACTCACACAGTAACACAACTCACACAGTAACACGACTCACACAGTAACACAACTCACACAGTAACACAGCTCACACAGTAACACAACTCACACAGTAACACAACTCACAAAAAGTCAACACAGCTCACACAGTAACACAACTCACACAGTAACAAACTCACACAGTAACACAACTCACACAGTAACACAACTCACACAGTAACACAACTCACACAGTAACACAGCTCACACAGTAACACAACTCACACAGTAACACAACTCACACAGTAACACAACTCACACAGTAACACAGCTCACACAGTAACACAACTCACACAGTAACACAACTCACACAGTAACACAGCTCACACAGTAACACAACTCACACAGTAACACAACTCACACAGTAACACAACTCACACAGTAACACAACTCACACAGTAACACAGCTCACACAGTAACACAGCTCACACAGTAACACAACTCACAGTAACACAACTTACACAGTAACACAACTCACACAGTAACACAACTCACACAGTAACACAACTCACACAGTAACACAACTCACACAGTAACACAACTCACACAGTAACACAACTCACACAGTAACACAACTCACACAGTAACACAACTCACACAGTAACAACTCACACAGTAACACAACTCACACAGTAACACAACTCACACAGTAACACAACTCACACAGTAACACAACTCACACAGTAACACAACTCACACAGTAACACAGCTCACACAGTAACACAACTCACACAGTAACACAACTCACACAGTAACACAACTCACACAGTAACACAGTAACACAACTCACACAGTAACACAACTCACACAGTAACACAACTCACACAGTAACACAACTCACACAGTAACACAACTCACACAGTAACACAACTCACACAGTAACACAACTCACACAGTAACACAACTCACACAGTAACACAACTCACACAGTAACAACTCACACAGTAACACAACTCACACAGTAACACAACTCACACAGTAACAACTCACACAGTAACACAACTCACACAGTAACACAACTCACACAGTAACACAACTCACACAGTAACACAACTCACACAGTAACACAACTCACACAGTAACACAACTCACACAGTAACACAGCTCACACAGTAACAATCAACAACTCACACAGTAACACAACTCACACAGTAACACACTCACACAGTAACAACTCACACAGTAACACAACTCACACAGTAACACCAACCACAGTAACACAACTCACACAGTAACACAGCTCACACAGTAACAACTCACACAGTAAACAACTCACACAGTAACACAACTCACACAGTAACACAACTCACACAGTAACACAACTCACACAGTAACACAACTCACACAGTAAACAACTCAACAGTACACAACTCACACAGTAACACAACTCACACAGTAACACAACTCACAGTAACACAACTCACACAGTAACAACTCACACAGTACACAACTCAACAGTAACACAACTACAGTAACAACTCACACAGTAACACAACTCACACAGTAACACAACTCCACAGTAACACAACTCACACAGTAACACAACTCACACAGTAACAACTCACACAGTAACACAACTCACACAGTAACACAACTCATACAGTAACACAACTCACACAGTAACAACTCACACAGTAACACAACTCATACAGTAACACAACTCATACAGTAACACAACTCACACAGTAACACAACTCACACAGTAACAACTCACACAGTAACAACTCACACAGTAACACAACTCACACAGTAACACAACTCACACAGTAACACAACTCACACAGTAACACAACTCACACAGTAACACAACTCACACAGTAACAACTCACACAGTAACACAACTCACACAGTAACAACTCACACAGTAACACAACTCACACAGTAACACAACTCACACAGTAACACAACTCACACAGTAACACAACTCACACAGTAAACAACTCACACAGTAACAACCACACAGTCACACAGTAACACAACTCACACAGTAACACAACTCACACAGTAACACAACTCACACAGTAACACAACTCACACAGTAACAACTCACACAGTAACACAACTCACACAGTAACACAACTCACACAGTAACACAACTCACACAGTAACAACTCACACAGTAACACACGTCAGCACACAGTAACACAACTCACACAGTAACACAACTCACACAGTAACACAACTCACACAGTAACAACTCACACAGTAACACAACTCACACAGTAACACAACTCACACAGTAACAACTCACACAGTAACAACTCACACAGTAACACATCGCACACAGTAACACAACTCACACATTAACACAGCTCATACAGTAACACAACTCACACAGTAACACAGCTCATACAGTAACACAACTCACACAGTAACACAGCTCATACAGTAACACAACTCACACAGTAACACAGCTCATACAGTAACAACTCACACAGTAACACAACTCACACAGTAACAACTCACACAGTAACACAACTCACACAGTAACACAACTCACACAGTAACACAGCTCATACAGTAACACAACTCACACAGTAACACAGCTCATACAGTAACACAACTCACACAGTAACACAGCTCATACAGTAACACAACTCACACAGTAACACAGCTCATACAGTAACACAACTCACACAGTAACAACTCACACAGTAACACAGCTCATACAGTAACACAACTCAGACAGTAACACAGCTCATACAGTAACACAACTCATACAGTAACAGCTCATTCAGTAACACAACTCACACAGTAACAAACTCTTCATTCTTAAGTCATCATTACATTCACGATGATGTGGAGTGCCAGTTCATATTGACTTCAGAATTGAGGCCATACGAACTGCTTTACTGTGTCATCCGAGTAAAATACACCTTAAGGAAGTACCTTTGAGACGTACCCCATACCCCCAGGGCCTCGTCGACTGCAGTACTCGGGGAATGGCACTGGGCCTAGTCGACTGCAGTGCCCGGAGAATGGCGCTGGGCCTAGTCGACTGCAGTACCCGGGGTATGGCACTGGGCCTCGTCGACTGCAGTACCCGGGGTATGGCACTGGGCCTCGTCGACAGCAGTACCCTGGGTATGGCACTGGGCTGCTACAAATTACCTCCCCTGTATTTACAAATTCTTTGTTGAAATTATGGCGTTGAATTATGGCGTTTGAAATTCAGTTATTTTGCAAACAATTTGAAGTTTGCAGCTGATGCAGTGACGTTGAGGTCTCCAAAACAGCGGTTGCTATGATTCACTTTTATACATAAGATCACAGTAAACAGGTTATATCACAATATGCAAAATAAACAATAAAGAAAAGTAGTGAAGTTCCATTCACTTTGATGATTTCTGACGTTATTAAGGAATAATAACGTGAGAAATCAGGAAAGTAGTTGGAATTTAATTGTTGTCTTTTCTGAGGCTGTGGGTCCCCTCTCACCACTAGACGTCCCCCTAATATCTCCGTTATATATAAATAAAATCACAGAACCGAGTGAGTTTCCTGGAGTGAGGCTCGAACCCGTGGCAGGCAATTCCTAAAACTCACTTGCCACCGGTTCGAATCTCGCCTGTTCTGTGATTTGTTGACAAAAGTGTTGTTCAGATTTCGTGAGTCGTAGTGTGTTGTATAATTATCAGATTTAAAGACTAGTCTGCAAATATAAATATTTATGCCTGGGTTAAAGTGAGAAAAAATCTGTGTTGTGGTTGTAGTCAAGTACAGGAGACATCACAGCATCACTGCTTGGCTGTAGTCACGTACAGAAGAGCTCACAGCATCACTGCTTGGCTGTAGTCAAGTACAGGAGACATCACAGCATCACTGCTTGGTTGTAGTCAAGTACAGGAGACATCACAGCATCACTGCTTGGCTGTAGTCACGTACAGAAGAGCTCACAGCATCACTGCTTGGTTGTAGTCACGTACAGAAGAGCTCACAGCATCACTGCTTGGTTGTAGTCACGTACAGAAGAGCTCACAGCATCACTGCTTGGTTGTAGTCACGTACAGAAGAGCTCACAGCATCACTGCTTGGTTGTAGTCACGTACAGAAGAGCTCACAGCATCATTGCTTGGTTGTAGTCACGTACAGAAGAGCTCACAGCATCACTGCTTGGTTGTAGTCACGTACAGAAGAGCTCACAGCATCATTCTTCCTGTGTTCCATCTCATTTAAAAAGAGATTAATTAATTATACGAGCGAATTTTTACCCCATCATTTTAAAGTTCAGTTTGTCTGAGGGGCAATTAAATTCCAGCACGGTAATTCATACACAAGTCAATGGAAATTTCAACAAAGCTTTAGTAAGTTGTAGAATTGAGCCTTATTGCACAAATTACATTTATGAGAGAGAGAGAGAGAGAGATGGGAGTGACGCTGAGATAATATAATCAAACAGGGGACCTGGTTGATATCATAGGCATCAACCAGGGGACCTGGTTGATGGCTAGATCAGTCAGGCTGTTCGTGCTGGCAATTGCAGTCCACTGTAAGACACCCTAGCCCTACTGATCGGTAACTGACTGCAGAAACAGTCTAACTTGGAAATCGTAACACAACTGTTGGGACACTGACTGGAGGGACTCACCATCTTGTCTACACCACAACTGTGGGACACTGACTGGAGGGACTCACCACCTTGTCTACACCACAACTGTTGGGACACTGACTAGAGGGACTCACCACCTTGTCTACACCACAACTGTTGGGACACTGACTGGAGGGACTCACCATCTTGTCTACACCACAACTGGTGGGACACTGACTGGAGGGACTCACCACCTTGTCTACACCACAACTAGTGGGACACTGACTGGAGGGACTCACCACCTTGTCTACACCACAACTGTTGGGACACTGACTAGAGGGACTCACCACCTTGTCTACACCACAACTGTTGGGACACTGACTAGAGGGACTCACCACCCTTTTCTACACCACAACTGTGGGACACTGACTGAGGGACTCACCACCTTGTCTACACCACAACTGGTGGGACACTGACTGGAGGGACTTACCATCTTGTCTACACCACAACTGGTGGGACACTGACTGGAGGGACTCACCACCTTGTCTACACCACAACTGTTGGGACACTGACTGAGGGACTCACCACCCTTTTCTACACCACAACTGGTGGGACACTGACTGAGGGACTTACCATCTTGTCTACACCACAACTGGTGGGACACTGACTGAGGGACTACCATCTTGTCTACACCACAACTGGTGGGACACTGACTGGAGGGACTCACCACCTTGTCTACACCACAACTGGTGGGACACTGACTGGAGGGACTTACCATCTTGTCTACACCACAACTGGTGGGACACTGACTGGAGGGACTCACCATCTTGTCTACACCACAACTGGTGGGACACTGACTAGAGGGACTCACCACCTTGTCTACACCACAACTGGTGGGACACTGACTAGAGGGACTACCATCTTGTCTACACCACAACTGGTGGGACACTGACTGAGGGACTCACCACCTTGTCTACACCACAACTGGTGGGACACTGACTGGAGGGACTCACCACCTTGTCTCACCACAACTGTTGGGACTCACCACCTTGTCTACACCACAACTGTTAGGACACTGACTAGAGGGACTCACCACCTTGTCTACACCACAACTGGTGGGACACTGACTGGAGGGACTCACCACCTTGTCTACACCACAACTAGTGGGACACTGACTGGAGGGACTCACCACCTTGTCTACACCACAACTGGTGGGACACTGACTGGAGGGACTCACCACCTTGTCTACACCACAACTGTTGGGACTCACCACCTTGTCTACACCACAACTGTTGGACACTGACTAGAGGGACTCACCACCTTGTCTACACCACAACTGGTGGGACACTGACTGGAGGGACTCACCACCTTGTCTACACCACAACTGTTGGGACACTGACTAGAGGGACTCACCACCTTGTCTACACCACAACTGGTAGGACACTGACTGGAGGGACTCACCACCTTGTCTACACCACAACTGTTGGGACTCACCACCTTGTCTACACCACAACTGTTGGGACACTGACTAGAGGGACTCACCACCTGTCTACACCACAACTGGTGGGACACTGACTGGAGGGACTCACCACCTTGTCTACACCACAACTGTGGGACACTGACTGAGGGACTCACCACCTTGTCAACACCACAACTGTGGGACACTGACTGGAGGGACTCACCACCTTGTCTACACCACAACTGGTGGACACTGACTGAGGGACTCACCACCTTGTCTACACCACAACTGTTGGGACACTGACTGGAGGGACTCACCACCTTGTCAACACCACAACTGTTGGGACACTGACTGGAGGGACTCACCACCTTGTCAACACCACAACTGGTGGGACACTGACTGGAGGGACTCACCACTTGTACACCACACTGTGACCACCACCTGCCACCACAACTGTGGGACACTGACTGGAGGGACTCACCACCTTGTCTACACCACAACTGGTGGGACACTGACTGAGGGACTCACCACCTTGTCTACACCACAACTGTTGGGACACTGACTGGAGGGACTCACCACCTTGTCAACACCACAACTGTTGGGACACTGACTGGAGGGACTCACCACCTTGTCTACACCACAACTGGTGGGACACTGACTGGAGGGACTCACCACCTTGTCTACACCACAACTGTGGACACTGACTGGAGGACTCACCACCTTGTCAACACCACAACTGTGGGACACTGACTGGAGGACTCACCACCTTGTCAACACCACAACTGTGGGACACTGACTGAGGGACTCACCACCTTGTCTACACCACAACTGGGACACTGACTGGGACTCACCACCTTGTCTACACCACAACTGTTGGGACACTGACTGGAGGGACTCACCACCTTGTCTACACCACAACTGGTGGGGCACTGACTGGAGGGACTCACCACCTTGTCTACACCACAACTGTTGGGACACTGACTGGAGGGACTCACCACCTTGTCACACCACAACTGTGGGACACTGACTGGAGGACTCACCACCTTGTCACACCACAACTGTGGGACACTGACTGGAGGGACTCACCACCTTGTCACACCACAACTGTGGGACACTGACTGGAGGGACTCACCACCTTGTCTACACCACAACTGTTGGGACACTGACTGGAAGGACTCACCACCTTGTCTACACCACAACTGGTGGGACACTGACTGGAGGGACTCACCACCTTGTCTACACCACAACTGTTGGGACACTGACTGGAGGGACTCACCACCTTGTCAACACCACAACTAGTGGGACACTGACTGGAGGGACTCACCACCTTGTCTACACCACAACTGGTGGGACACTGACTGGAGGGACTCACCACCTTGTCTACACCACAACTGTTGGGACACTGACTGGAGGGACTCACCACCTTGTCTACACCACAACTGTGGGACACTGACTGGAGGGACTCACCACCTTGTCTACACCACAACTGGTGGACACTGACTGGGGACTCACCACCTTGTCTACACCACAACTGGTGGGACACTGACTGGAGTGACTCACCACCTTGTCTACACCACAACTGGTGGGACACTGACTGGAGGGACTCACCACCTTGTCTACACCACAACTGGTGGGACACTGACTGGAGGGACTCACCACCTTGTCTACACCACAACTGGTGGGACACTGACTGGAGGGACTCACCACCTTGTCAACACCACAACTAGTGGGACACTGACTGGAGGGACTCACCACCTTGTCTACACCACAACTGGTGGGACACTGACTGGAGGGACTCACCACCTTGTCTACACCACAACTGCTAACAAACTTTCTTCATCTGTCTAATATTTTCATTATTTTTTCTCTCCTTGTTTTCCTTGTCTTCTCTCTCTCTCTCTCTTCCTTTAGCAAACCACTCGCTTAATTTATTAAAACAATTGTGAAGATTTAGTCATTTTTATTTCTTGTTTTGTACAGGATTTTGTGCGTAAGAGGATATGAGCATGTGAGAAACTGTGTGAGAACATATGACGGTGTGTGTGTTATAGTGTGAGTGTTCTAGTGTGAGAGTGTGTGTTAGTGTGAGAGTGCGTGTGTAGTGTGAGTGTGTGTGTGTGTTAGTGTGAGTTTGTGTGTGTTAGAATGTGAGTGTGTTTTAGTATGAAAGTGTGTTTGTTAGAGTGTGCGAGAATGTGAGAGGGAATGTGCGAGTGCGAGTGTCAGTATTACTCAAGATTCCTTCGGTTTTCTGTGAAAGGGCGTGAAGTTATGAGGAGGCCGTTGATTGGCTGTTTGTCAGACACCCTTGTCCCACCTCTCTGTCTGTCCCTCTCCTCCCTTCGTCACTCTCTCCCCCCTCTTTCCCACTCCTTCCTCTAGCCCTCCTTCTCCCTCTCCCCCACCAAATACATCATAGTTCCTCACCCGGGCAGCATTGTCAAGAAGATTCTCTCTATCTCTCGGTCGCTCCTCCGGTGAGATGTACTAGACAGATAACCCTACCGAGTCATTCTTAACCCTCGTTGTGTTGTAAGCTGATACTGTACCTGTGAATCATATCTTGTAATGGTCAAGCGTAGTTTGGAGAACACTTTAGTCACCTTATAAACTCGTAAGGGATTAATAACCCAGGGTAACCCAAGAAAGCCAAGCACTGTGGCTTATTTCCCCACTAGGGGGTCCTTAACCCTGCTTCCTTACCCAGACTGCGACCCACGAGAGTCAAATAATTCCCACAGTTAGCTGTTGCTAGGTGAACACAGGTATTTGCCACGATAAAAACTTGCTTTACACCTGTGCCTTGAAGATTAGTTGTCAACATAATTACCTTGAGCATAATTATCTTGATAATTACCTTAAACATTATCACTTTGAGAGCAATCACAGACATGAGTACTGGTATTATTCCACCCTAAGTGAGGTAACACAGTACTGGTGTTTGCACTTAACAACTGATCCCGTTGATTACAGATCAATTAGGCTGGTCAGATCATGTGAGATTAAGGCAGGTGTGACTAATGTGACTCCTATTTAGCTCAGTTGTACCAGGCTTGGTAACACTTGTCTCAGTTCAGTTGTACCAGGCTTGGTAACACTGACACAACTCAGTTGCACCAGGCTTGGTAACACTGTCACAACTCAGTTGTACCAAGCTTGGTAACACCTTCGTGGGTCACCTTAGAATAGATATATTATGCTACATTATAGTAATTATTTCACAGAACAACGATGAACAATGATACAATGGTTGGATTATTAGGTTTCAAACCTGTTGACTACACCATGGTCATTAAGGCTGAATTTCGTCTGTACATCATCAGTCAAGAATGTTCTAATTCCTAGAGTTGGGAATATAGTATTCTTGTCAGTGTATATACACCTCTGTTAAGTAAATATCGCAAACCAAGCGATACAAGATGCAAAACAACCAAAATTGCAGAGAAGAGGATGATGTCCAAGCAAGCATATTCCCAAAGGACCGCCTTCACTCCAGTGAAGGCGGTCCTCTGGGAACGTATTTGCAATTTTGCAAGCTCCTGATGATGTGTTGATTGCAACACGAAAGGCCTAGAGCTATCATTCTACTCCCCCGTGGTTGTTTTGCATACATCTCTGTGTATATACACTGAGAGATATACCTCTCAGTGTTTAGTGGGAGGTATACATTTTTCAGTGTATATATACGCAGAGATACATGCTTCTCAGTGTATACAGCCATACATACGACTCCTATACAAATAACTGTAGCTATTAAAAATACATAAGCCAAAGAAGATTAGTTTCGTTAATAAAAAAAGTGAAATTCAAGCCCATAATATTTTTTTCATACTCCAACGTCTCCATCCATTAATTGTTTTCTTTAAACCTATGTTAAGTATTTTATGGGACTGAATATCTTTTTTTTTTTTTTTGGTATGGCGGCGTGTGTAGCCCAGCCATAGTGATGCAGGCTGTGGTCAGTGTGTAGCCCAGCCATAGTGATGCAGGCTGTGGTCAGTGTGTAGCCCAGCCATAGTGATGCAGGTTGTGGTCAGTGTGTAGCCCAGCCATAGTGATGCAGGCTGTGGTTAGTGTGTAGCCCAGCCATAGTGATGCAGGCTGTGGTCAGTGTGTAGCCCAGCCATAGTGATGCAGGTTGTGGTCAGTGTGTAGCCAGCCATAGTGATGCAGGCTGTGGTCAGTGTGTAGCCCAGCCATAGTGATGCAGGCTGTGGTCAGTGTGTAGCCCAGCCATAGTGATGCAGGCTGTGGTCAGTGTGTAGCCCAGCCATAGTGATGCAGGCTGTGGTCAGTGTGTAGCCCAGCCATAGTGATGCAGGTTGTGGTCAGTGTGTAGCCCAGCCATAGTGATGCAGGCTGTGGTTAGTGTGTAGCCCAGCCATAGTGATGCAGGCTGTGGTCAGTGTGTAGCCCAGCCATAGTGATGCAGGTTGTGGTCAGTGTGTAGCCCAGCCATAGTGATGCAGGCTGTGGTTAGTGTGTAGCCCAGCCATAGTGATGCAGGCTGTGGTCAGTGTGTAGCCCAGCCATAGTGATGCAGGTTGTGGTCAGTGTGTAGCCCAGCCATAGTGATGCAGGCTGTGGTTAGTGTGTAGCCCAGCCATAGTGATGCAGGCTGTGGTCAGTGTGTAGCCCAGCCATAGTGATGCAGGTTGTGGTCAGTGTGTAGCCCAGCCATAGTGATGCAGGTTGTGGTCAGTGTGTAGCCCAGCCATAGTGATGCAGGCTGTGGTCAGTGTGTAGCCCAGCCATAGTGATGCAGGTTGTGGTCAGTGTGTAGCCCAGCCATAGTGATGCAGGCTGTGGTCAGTGTGTAGCCCAGCCATAGTGATGCAGGTTGTGGTCAGTGTGTAGCCCAGCCATAGTGATGCAGGCTGTGGTTAGTGTGTAGCCCAGCCATAGTGATGCAGGCTGTGGTCAGTGTGTAGCCCAGCCATAGTGATGCAGGCTGTGGTCAGTGTGTAGCCCAGCCATAGTGATGCAGGCTGTGGTCAGTGTGTAGCCCAGCCACAGTGATGCAGGCTGTGGTTAGTGTGTAGCCCAGCCATAGTGATGCAGGCTGTGGTCAGTGTGTAGCCCAGCCACAGTGATGCAGGCTGTGGTTAGTGTGTAGCCCAGCCACAGTGATGCAGGCTGTGGTCAGTGTGTAGCCCAGCCACAGTGATGCAGGCTGTGGTTAGTGTGTAGCCCAGCCACAGTGATGCAGGCTGTGGTCAGTGTGTAGCCCAGCCATAGTGATGCAGGTTGTGGTCAGTGTGTAGCCCAGCCACAGTGATGCAGGCTGTGGTTAGTGTGTAGCCCAGACAGTGATGCAGGCTGTGGTTGTGTAGCCCAGCCATAGTGATGCAGGTTGTGGTAGTGTGTAGCCCAGCCATAGTGATGCAGGTTGTGGTCAGTGTTAGCCCAGCCAAGTGATGCAGGCTGTGGTTAGTGTGTAGCCCAGCCATAGTGATGCAGGTGTGTGTGCAGTGTGGTAGGCCCAGCCATAGTGATGCAGGCTGTGGTCAGTGTGTAGCCCAGCCATAGTGATGCAGGCTGTGGTCAGTGTGTAGCCCAGCCATAGTGATGCAGGCTGTGGTCAGTGTGTAGCCCAGCCATAGTGATGCAGGCTGTGGTCAGTGTGTAGCCCAGCCATAGTGATGCAGGCTGTGGTCAGTGTGTAGCCCAGCCATAGTGATGCAGGCTGTGGTCAGTGTGTAGCCCAGCCATAGTGATGCAGGCTGTGGTCAGTGTGTAGCCCAGCCATTAGTGATGCAGGCTGTGGTCAGTGTGTAGCCCAGCCATAGTGATGCAGGCTGTGGTCAGTGTGTAGCCCAGCCATAGTGATGCAGGCTGTGGTCAGTGTGTAGCCCAGCCATAGTGATGCAGGCTGTGGTCAGTGTGTAGCCCAGCCATAGTGATGCAGGCTGTGGTCAGTGTGTAGCCCAGCCATAGTGATGCAGGCTGTGGTCAGTGTGTAGCCCAGCCATAGTGATGCAGGCTGTGGTCAGTGTGTAGCCCAGCCATTAGTGATGCAGGCTGTGGTCAGTGTGTAGCCCAGCCATTAGTGATGCAGGTTGTGGTCAGTGTGTAGCCCAGCCATTAGTGATGCAGGTTGTGGTCAGTGTGTAGCCCAGCCATTAGTGATGCAGGTTGTGGTCAGTGTGTATCCCAGCCATTAGTGATGCAGGCTGTGGTCAGTGTGTAGCCCAGCCATTAGATATGCAGGCTGTGGTCAGTGTGTAGCCCAGCCATTAGTGATGCAGGCTGTGGTCAGTGCGTAGCCCAGCCATTTGTGATGCGAGGCTGTGGTTAGTGTGTAGCCCAGCCATTAGTGATGCAGGCTGTGGTCAGTGTGTAGCCCAGCCATTAGTGATGCAGGTTGTGGTCAGTGTGTAGCCCAGCCATTAGTGATGCAGGTTGTGGTCAGTGTGTAGCCCAGCCATTAGTGATGCAGGTTGTGGTCAGTGTGTAGCCCAGCCATTTTTGATGCAGGCTGTGGTCAGTGCGTAGCCCAGCCATTAGTGATGCAGGTTGTGGTCAGTGTGTAGCCCAGCCATAGTGATGCAGGTTGTGGTCAGTGTGTAGCCCAGCCATAGTGATGCAGGCTGTGGTTAGTGTGTAGCCCAGCCATTAGTGATGCAGGTTGTGGTCAGTGTGTAGCCCAGCCATTTGTGATGCAGGTTGTGGTCAGTGTGTAGCCCAGCCATAGTGATGCAGGCTGAGGTTAGTGTGTAGCCCAGCCATTAGTGATGCAGGTTGTGGTCAGTGTGTAGCCCAGCCATTAGTGATGCAGGTTGTGGTCAGTGTGTAGCCCAGCCATTTGTGATGCAGGTTGTGGTCAGTGTGTAGCCCAGCTATTAGTGATGCAGGTTGTGGTCAGTGTGTAGCCCAGCCATTAGTGATGCAGGCTGTGGTCAGTGTGTTGCCCAGCCATTAGTGATGCAGGCTGTGGTCAGTGCGTAGCCCAGCCATTAGTGATGCAGGTTGTGGTCAGTGTGTAGCCCAGCCATAGTGATGCAGGTTGTGGTCAGTGTGTAGCCCAGCCATAGTGATGCAGGCTGTGGTCAGTGTGTAGCCCAGCCATTAGTGATGCAGGCTGAGGTCAGTGTGTAGCCCAGTTATTAGTGATGCAGGCTGTGGTCAGTGTGTAGCCCAGCCATTAGTGATGCAGGCTGTGGTCAGTGTGTAGCCCAGCCATTAGTGATGCAGGCTGAGGTCAGTGTGTAGCCCAGTTATTAGTGATGCAGGCTGTGGTCAGTGTGTAGCCCAGCCATTAGTGATGCAGGCTGTGGTCAGTGTGTAGCCCAGCCATTAGTGATGCAGGCTGTGGTCAGTGTGTAGCCCAGCCATTAGTGATGCAGGCTGTGGTCAGTGTGTAGCCCAGCCATTAGTGATGCAGGCTGTGGTCAGTGTGTAGCCCAGCCATAGTGATGCAGGTTGTGGTCAGTGTGTAGCCCAGCCATTAGTGATGCAGGCTGTGGTCAGTGTGTAGCCCAGCCATTAGTGATGCAGGCTGAGGTCAGTGTGTAGCCCAGCCATTAGTGATGCAGGCTGTGGTCAGTGTGTAGCCCAGCCATTAGTGATGCAGGCTGTGGTTATCCCACACCATTCTCTCATTGCCTCCCTCTCTTCCTCTTTTCTTTATGTATGTATCTCTTACTTTATCTATGTATCTCTTACTTTATGTATGTATCTCTTACTTTATGTATGTATCTCTTACTTTATCTATGTGTCTCTTACTTTATCTATGTATCTCTTACTTTATCTATGTATCTCTTACTTTATCTATGTGTCTCTAACTTTATCTATGTATATCTATAAAATAAATTGTTTATTCTGTAATTCGACGAAAAACAATCTGAACATAACGAAAAAGTATACGTATTACTGATTTTAATTAATATTTTTTTTTTTTTTTTTTTTTTATATTTTATTAGAAACACATATATACATAACAATCCAATAATCAAACAAAAGATAGGGAACACATACAGAATACAATACTAAAACCGTTAAACTTAAGACAAACATAGCAAAACATCAACTTTATCCTACATGAATTGCCACAGATACCTGGGACAACTTCACCCAAGCACACCTGCACACTGTCGGTTGTCTAACACCGAATACCTCCTAACCTCCAACCAGCCACATAAATGCAAAACGCCAGCACATCACCACCGACAAACCCTACTACTTTAACATTAGATTACACTACTACATCCTAGAGGAAACCCCATGCGTCCATGACCCTATGACCCCCCAACCAACATCACTCCAAGTCTGAGTCAACACACACCTGAACATTTACCTACAACCCCATCCCCGAAACGTCCAAAAATCGGACACCCACGATACCACCCCGTCCCAACCCATCCTAGCTTCAACCCTGTATACCCACGCCTAACCAACCACACATCAATCAACCATACTATACCCTAGTCAACCCTTCCGGATATACCCAACCTCCCTCCCCCAATCGACCAGTCCCCCTCGAATGGTTCCTACGTCAACCCCAAAACCTTAAAAGGGACACCACCGTCATCGTTCTATAACCCTCAGAGAAAGCCTCAACCCAAGTTCTCCCATACAAACCCTGATTCCTACATTTCGTCCTGTAAAATGTGCCGCCAAGGCACGAACCCGCCCCCCACCCACTACCTCGCGCATACCCCACGACACATATATGAAATCAACCACCAGGTACATTAAACTTCTACGTACATTTTCCTCAAACCCACCAATATCCAGGCTTAAAGCCCCTAACATCGAAAGCCCACACCCACCTACACTCCTCATGACTCTTCCAAACCATTCCCGTACCCCGCCTAAATCTTCACAAAAATACACCGCATGGTACGACGTATCCAAAAGCCCACATCTCAAACAAGTACCCTCACTCCTAAACCCATTAAAACAATTGCGCTTTAGAAGCCAAGATTCCATGTAGGAATCGAAAACCGTCTCCCTAACCCTCGCCCTCAGCCTCAACTTCCGGAAACCTACCCAAGTCGCCCGCCAATTATACTTTGGGTACTCTGCTACCCTTGCACTATACCCCGCCTCCCCCAAGCTTGTCCAAAACCCCCACCTGAAAACCCCTTGGCTCTCTGACAACTAGTAAAACTCTCAACATTGCCTCACATAAACTCAGGTCACGTCCACTCCACCACCTCCGTACCTCACGCATGACCACTCCCACCCGCTTACCCCCCACCCCTCCCTCCTCCACATATCTCTGCTTTACATATATTCCTATAAGCCTCCTATGTAAGGGTATCAACCCCAAACCTCCCTTACTAACCGGCGTCATGACAACCTCCTTATTAAGCCAATGTCTACCAAAACCCCAATATACCGCAACACTCTCCGCTGTAATAATTCAACATCTCTCCCCACGAGTGGGTATACCCTTGCCACATGCCACAATTTACTATACAGTAAAACATTCACTACCATAACCTCTGCATTAACGTCACATCTCCCGGTCTCCATCCACTCATTCGCGTGATTGTCGCCGTTACCACCTTAGAAGAATTTTCAACCCTCGCCCTACTCGCATCATTACAATATATTATCCCACAAATTTTCAAGCACTCAACAACAAGCCAACCATACCTATTCCCCAAGTCCCCGCCCACCCACGTCCCCACCTCTAACAATTTAGATTTCACCCTGTTAATCCGCATCCCTGTAGCTGCCCCAAAACACTTATAATCCTCCCTATAGCATCTAACCCTCCCACCCACCTACGAGAATTGTTGTGTCATCAACATAACCCACTATTCCAGATGCACAACCAGGTACCTGACCCCTCCTCCCTACCCCTTCGATACTAACCTATAAAAAGGATCCTGTAAGCATGCAAACAGAATTTGCGACAAAGGGCACCCCTGTCGCAAACCCCGCTTCATGTCCACCACGTTTCCCACCCTTCCATTCAATTGAACCCGCACCAAAGCCCCCTCATACAACGTTTGCACCCAACCCACTACTTCATTCCCAAAACCCTGCTTACGAAGAATGTCAAATAACATATTCCTATGAACACTGTCATAAGCCGTTTCCCAATCAAGCCCTAAAACCCCACCCCCCTCTCGACCCTCGATGAATGACCTAATCCTACCATGCCCATTCCCCATACACCTCCCCGGTATCCCATACTGACCACGTTCTATGATAGAATTCAAAACCTTTTTAACCCTATTACCCAAAATCCGTGCAAAGATTTTGTAATCTGCACATAAAAGTGTTATAGCTCTGTAATCCCTAATCGTTTCCACCACTTTCCCTTAGGCACTAAAACCACAACTCCAGTGCGCTGATCCTCACCCATATACCTTACTTCCTTCAAACGATTGAAAACTTTCGTCAAACATTCCTTCAACACTCCCCAATGTTGAACATAAAAATCACTAGGTAATCCATCGACTCCCGGCGCTTTACCCATCTGCATCCCCTTCACTGCGAACCACACTTCCTCCTCAGTTATACTACCCTCCATCCCTTTCCTCTCCTCCTCACTAATCCCTACCTGTATACCCTCCAAAACTTCCTCTTTCGCCTCCACCTCCTCCAACCTACGGTCTAGATACCGCCGAAACCAAACATCCACAAACCCGCTCATACCCTCTGTCGACCTCAGTACCTGTCCCTCCATATACCCACCCAACTCCTCGTGTACCTTCAATGACGTCATCGTCATACCCTGCCTCCTCTTTTGAAAACCACTCAAGACAGTCAAAGACGGTTTGTCCCCCGTAGCACATCCTCAATACCTGCCCTCACTCTGATAGCCTGGAATCTCTCATTCTGTATATCCTTCAACTGGCCCTCAAACCTCTATGTCCTCCAGCGAGTAACCCGCCCCCCACATAACAATCCCGCAACTGCCCTCCAAATACCTCTGCAGGCCATAACGCATTCTCGCCTGCTCTCTACCTTCCCGTTTATAAAAATCCTGAATACCCACTTTCGCCACTCCATTCCACCAACCCACCACATCTTCCCGGTCCTTCCCATCATTCCACATCCTCCCACCACTCCTCAAAACTCCTCCTACCCTGTTCCCCTGCAATAAGCCCACGTTAAGCTTCCAATAACTAGCATACGTTCTAACAGCTCCCTCCCATCCCAACACTGCCAACACACCCTGTGATCGGAAAACCCAACATCAACGCAATCCACGCCTTCCACTATAACACCCCTCGACACATACACACGATCGAGTCTTGCAGCATAGCCCCTACGTATGAACGTATTTTCTATATGCCACCCACCGCCCCTACCACATCTCTGACTCCTGCCGCACCCAAACATCACGCAAACCCCAACTCACACCCCCCCCCTCTCGGTTCCACATCCCTCTTCCTAATCACACAATTCCAATCCCCTGCGACAATAGTCACAACCGGCAACCCCGTAAGAAATATATCAACTCCTCTCTCACAAATTCTTCCTTAGTTTTTCTACAACTTATAGCCGGCATATAAACTCCCACTATACACACTCTGACATTCCCCATAAACCCTCAACCCTTACCACCCTCCCACCCCCCTCTTCCCAAGCCAACAACCGAAAGGGACTGGTCACACGTATACCTATCGCCACCCTCCCTTGAAACTACCCGCACTACCCGCATAAACTGTAAATCCACTTAACGTCAAATCTCTCCCCATCCTATAATTATGCTCTTGCAATATACACACATCCACATTTAAACGTCTTAATGTCACCTCTACCCATTTACGTTTGACCTCCGCTCGGAGGCCATTTACATTCATCGTTAAACACCTGAAAAGAACGCAGTGGGCTTTCCTCTACTTTCAACTTCCTCGTCACTACCGACTTTTCCTTACTAATGCTCTCTTCCTCTACTGACACTCCCAGTACTTGCCTGTCTGCTTTCCTGTCCCTCATCCCTCTCTACCCTTGACACTCCCCGTCCCCCTTTTGCCACCTCCACCCAGGCCTTCTTGACACCTGTTGCCCAGGTGTTAGGACATCGTCCTCAACTAGACCACTAGGCCTTTCCTGGAGTCCCCTGTAGCCTCCATAGCCTCACAATCCTCTCCCCTGTGCACTTCTACACCAACCTCCTGGACCTGAAGGCAAGGCCCACTCACTGAGACGCCCATCACACTGCTCTCACTCTCGTCCCTCCTCACCTCTGCTCCTAAGTCCACCACACCATGCTGTGTGCCCTCACACACAGGACTGTCCAACAACAGTGGAAAATCCTCCAAAGCGGCTCAGACAAAACCAAGTTCACACCTTCCGGCAGAGCCACTTCTCTGTCTCCGCTGTCTCGCCATCCTGGGTCACCTGTGACAACGTTAGTACACGCTCATCCTCCTTATCAACAATGTCACTCCATTGTCCACTTGGCACCACGCTCATATTCTCCCGTGGCGACTCATCCATAGCATCCACGACCACCACTTCATCCTTCCTCATACCATCAGCAGCTCCATGTCTCTGTTGGCCCATCCGACGATCACATGCCGCCGCCACATGTCCAGGTAATCCACACAGGCGACACGTTCGAACTTGGCCTGCGTAAGTCACATAGACTTGCTGCCTGAACTCCTCCATCATGACGTATGAAGGTATCTGACGTTTGAGCGTCATTTTCAAAGAAAATGAACCTTCTTGCAGCCCGGCATAAGTCCCCTGGCCCACCGCCCACCGTGGCTGCATGGACGTCACCAAATTGACTGAAGACGTTTCGCACATCAAACTCCAACGCTTGAACGGCACGTTTCGGACTCGTATATAAGTGTAGTACCGTGACACATCTCGAAGCCGTACCCCTAATCCCGTGTTGACGACAATCCTCTTCTCCTGATACGTGTCAACCACTCGCTCATATGCGCTGGCCACTGCAAACTTGACAAAAATCCTCGACGAACCGTTGAGATATCCCAAATAATTCTTCAATGGATATCCCTAAAGAATCCTCAAAATAGCTGGGAGGAGAACATCTGCGTTGCTTGGGTAATCGCGCCCTGCAACACTTCAATACAGACAGTATTGACACGTCGTCTGTAGCGCTCCACCATGTTGATGAAAACTACCAGTTCTCAACTCCACCGCTAGGGACCAGAAACAAGCACACCCGCACTCCGCAAAGGCTGGGCAGCGAATACAAATATATTAGCTTAGGTTAGGTGAGGTTTCTAAGTTAGGTTTGGTCAAAAACAAATGACATCATTGCCAATGAATAAAATATATCTAGCAATCTGTAATGTATTTTTTTTAAGTTCGGCCTATTTGGCAAGTTCGGCTTATTAGGCACGACATATACACATGTAGGTGAATACACACACACGCACATACACACCACACTGGTCAAACACAACAAGAAATTAGAGAAAGGGCAACAGTTTGCAACAAGACTAGTCCCGGATTAAGGGAATTCAACCTCATGACACTGGAGGATTGGAGGGATAGGGAAAGGGACACGATAACGACGTATAAAATACTGAGAATTGACAAGGTAACAAGGCCAGAATGTTTCGGAGATGGGACACAGGAACAAGGGGACACAAAACTGGAAATTGAAAACTCAGATGACCCATAGGAATGTTAGGAAGTATTTCTTCAGCCGTGGAGTTGTCAGGAAGTGGAACAACGTGGAGTGTGTTGTAGTTGAGGCAGGATCCATACATAGCTTTAACAGAAGTACGAGAGGGATTGGACCTAGTAGCGACCAGCGAAGAGGCGAGGCCAGGAGCTATAAATCAACTCTTGCATACACAAATAGGTGAGTATACACACACTGTGAGGTGGGCGCCTCAGGAACAGTACCGCCCATAGTTGTCTTGTTTAACTGGTCAATATTTTCCCCGCCCCTTCAAGACTGCGGCCAATATTTGTCAAGCTGTCAGTGACGGGGAAGTGGGCCTAAGTAGGCATTAAGTGGTTTTCCAAGTGGCATCGAGAGCCTGGAAGTAAGTAGTGCAGTAAGTGGCTTCAGGTACGAGGTTTCTGGCAAGTCTTTCCTATCACCTTTATTCACTTTTTCAGTTTTTCAATTATTTTATTTTATAACCAAAAAAAAAAAAGACGTCATATATGAGTTACCTAGGCTACAGAATTGTGTCCAAGATGGCGTCATCTCTAGATCGTCCAGGCTACAGAATTGTGTCCAAGATGGCGTCATCTCTAGATCGTCCAGGCTACAGAATTGTGTCCAAGATGGCATCTCTAGATCGTCCAGGCTACAGAATTGTGTCCAAGATGGCGTCATCTCTAGATCGTCCAGGCTACAGAATTGTGTCCAAGATGGCGTCATCTCTAGATCGTCCAGGCTACAGAATTGTGTCCAAGATGGCGTCATCTCTAGATCGTCCAGGCTACAGAATTGTGTCCAAGATGGCGTCATTCTAGATCGTCCAGGCTACAGAATTGTGTCCAAGATGGCGTCATCTCTAGATCGTCCAGGCTACAGAATTGTGTCCAAGATGGCGTCATCTCTAGATCGTCCAGGCTACAGAATTGTGTCCAAGATGGCGTCATCTCTAGATCGTCCAGGCTACAGAATTGTGTCCAAGATGGCGTCATCTCTAGATCGTCCAGGCTACAGAATTGTGTCCAAGATGGCGTCATCTCTAGATCGTCCAGGCTACAGAATTGTGTCCAAGATGGCGTCATCTCTAGATCGTCCAGGCTTGAGAATTGTGTCCAAGATGGCGTCATCTCTAGATCGTCCAGGCTACAGAATTGTGTCCAAGATGGCGTCATCTCTAGATCGTCCAGGCTAGAGAATTGTGTCCAAGATGGCGTCATCTCTAGATCGTCCAGGCTAGAGAATTGTGTCCAAGATGGCGTCATCTCTAGATCGTCCAGGCTACAGAATTGTGTCCAAGATGGCGTCATCTCTAGATCGTCCAGGCTAGAGAATTGTGTCCAAGATGGCGTCATCTCTAGATCGTCCAGGCTACAGAATTGTGTCCAAGATGGCGTCATCTCTAGATCGTCCAGGCTACAGAATTGTGTCCAAGATGGCGTCATCTCTAGATCGTCCAGGCTACAGAATTGTGTCCAAGATGGCGTCATCTCTAGATCGTCCAGGCTACAGAATTGTGTCCAAGATGGCGTCATCTCTAGATCGTCCAGGCTACAGAATTGTGTCCAAGATGGCGTCATCTCTAGATCGTCCAGGCTACAGAATTGTGTCCAAGATGGC
>WNWK01015137.1:0-48855 GCA_009830355.1 Cherax destructor
TACAATTAGTACATAGATTATCATACATAGCAGCATAGGGGAGAAACCGGGGATAACCCAGAAAAGTCAATTCACTAAGTTTAACTTTTGGGTTTTCGACGGCCCTTTTTTGGGCCTTCTGGGGCCCAAAAAATTTTTTTGGAAAAAAAAAAAAATTTTTCTTATGAAATGATAGAAAATTTTTTTCCGATAAAAACGACACCAAAAGTTTGAAATTTGAAAAAAACCTTCCCCGGAATTATGCTCTCGGGGTTATCGGTCTTGAAGATGTTTACGCATCGGCGATTTCACCCACTTTGCCCCTATTTTTGGCCAATTCCAATGTTCCAGTCCACTAAAATCATAGCTATTTCGCTAGAACTCCATTTCTTCATCGATTGAGAAAAAGAAACCGCCTATTTACCTTTAACTACCCAAAATAGTGGTAAAAAAAATAATTTTTTTGCCAATTTCACACAAATTTCAAACGATGCCAATTTCAAAAGGGGGCCCAGAATAAACCAGGCAGACATTACTGGCAAAAAAATAACATCTTCTCTGTTCTTAGTCACGCCCCCAGGCCCCTCTTACATTACTTTTGCTTTCCATTTTAATTTTTTTTGTTCTCACAGAAAATAGAAGATTTACTGTTATGTATACAACTGCATCATTGTAAAAATGGAAAAAATAATATCAGCGCACTTGTAAAAGAATATTAAACCCCCCAGTTGATATGTATTTGACGCGGGGGTGTGATTTGTTTACTTTGAACAGGGGGCGAAAATCGAACATTTTCGCTTTTAAACTCAATTTCATGGTACTTGTCATTGTCAAACCAATCAAAATCATCTCTATTTCTATAATATATCTTCCATTCTATCACATGAGACCAAGAAAAGAAATACATAAAAAATACTAAAAAATAGACCCCCAAAGTCGTTTTTAAAAAAAAAAAAAAATGGTCGGTTTTTTTTTTCTCATTATAAAATTGTGTGGTGCGGGTTTTTTTTTATACTGCGCACACTGACCACATAGACCCATTCTTTCATTTTGTAGGCCTATCCCCCCGTTTCCTGTTAAATTTTTTGGGCCCCGCTAGAATTTACATGCCCCAGTACGGCACCCCCCCCTGCTCAAAAAACGTACTAGTACAGAACCCCCTCCTGCTCAAAAAACGTACTAGTACGGCCCGGGGCCCGAAAGGGTTAATCCTTTCTAACTTGGCACTTAAAGGAAGAGGCTTACGCCCCCTTCTTTTATCACAACTAAACTTGACCCAATCGAAAACGGAGCCAACTATAGTTAATGAAATAGTAAATGTGAGAGAACGAGATACACGAAGTTCAGACAATAAAAAACACAAATTGAACGGGGTGGCGGCGATCACTTGGTCAGATGAAATAAACATGTATTAAACGTTTTCCCATTTTAGTTCATTCACGTACGTTTGAAGAGTTTGTGAAACCTTTAACCCCAAAATTTTTTTTTTTATTACAGGGGCCCCCCCGGAGTTCGTAGGCGCGGAGTTCGAAATTCGGAGTTGTGATTTTTTTCAAAAAATATTGGTTCGGTGTTCTTTGATCCCCCCCGGAGTTAAATTTCCCCCGGACAAGTACGTGTGGCCCGAGCGGGACCGACACCCCTTGGGGTCAGTGTGCCATTGTTTACCAGCGAGTGACCGCCACCCACGCTTCCCCTTACTATATTTTTTTGGTCATTATTCCTTTTTTTTTAGTGCTTAAAACCGCAAATAAGCCACCAGGGCCCCCAAAAAAAAGCCCTAGTGCCAGGCCTGTGGTAAAGAATGTCAGAAATATGGTAGAACTGAAAAAGAGATCATTGCAAAATATGAAAGTGGAGTTCAGGGTTTTTGAGCTTGCCAAGAATTGCCAAGAATTGTTGGGGAAAAAATTAGAAAAGGGGAAAAGTTTCCAAAGGGGTAATATCTAAAAAAACAAGGCAATTGGGGGTGATCTCCAAAAAAAAGCCTGAACGAGTGCTGAAGTGAAGAAATTCAAAGCCAGCAAAGGCTGGTTTTTTCAGATTTAAAAGCGTAGTGGCATACACAGTGTGATAAGGCATGGTGAGGCAGCCAGTTAAGACAAATGTGCAGCTGAAAAATATGTACATGGTTTAAAAAATATGTAGAGGCTGAAGAATTGGGGAAACCCCCCAAAAGTGTTTAATTGTGTTTTTTTAAAGGCCTGTTTTGGAAGAAAAAAACCAAACAGGGGGCCCACATTACACAGGAGGAAAAGGACTGCCAAGGGCCCCAAACCCCCTGAAAGACAGGCTACCTCTTATGTTGTGTAGTAATGTTAGTGGGGATTTTTAAAAAGAAGTCTTTACTGGTGTATCATGAAAATCCCAGTGTGTTCAAAAAAATACAGTGTTGCCAAAGGGGAATTTGTGTGTGATGTGGGGAAAGGTACCAGTAAGGCATGGGTACCAGGGAAATTTTCCATGATTGGGGGTTAATGAAGTGTTTGGCCCCCGTGTGAAGAAATACCCCGGGGAAAAAAATTGTATCTCAAGGCCTCCCCGGGAATGGACAATGCTCCTGGTCAAACCCGAGACTTGGAAGAGCAAATTGTGGAGGATTTTAAGTTCATCAAAGTAAATTCTTGCTCCCTAAACCCCCCCCTCTCCTCCAGCCCATGGACCATATTGCATAAAGCATATAGGGAAGGCCGGGGGGGAAATGAGCTCCCCGGGCTTTGAACTCTGCTTGGGGGAAAAATTTTGGCCAGACTGTGTCCCAGAGAGGGATTTTGAAGGGTTTGGGGCTGAGCCTCAGAGCCCTGAGCCTGTTGTGGAAAAAAATTTGGCACTAAAAAAAATGGGATTGGAGGTTAATAAAAGAGGGGGTGGAAGAGTTGGGGGGGGCCCCCAAAGAAGAGCTAACCACTGCAGATCTGCAAGAGCTTCATCTGCAACAGAAACAGACCAAAGCTCAGGAAATTGATTCAGAGGAGGAGGAAGAGATATGGAGGGCGTTGCCTTCTTCAGAGATTAAGGAGATGTGTGCCAAGTGGAGGACTTGCAAAGATTTATGGAGAATCACCCCCAAAAAAGCTGTTGCAGGCCGTGCTGGCAACATGACAATGAGACTGTGGTGTCCCACTTCAGGGATTTTTAAAAGGGGAAGGCCAGATACAGAGCTCCCTGGACAGTTATTTTGTCAGACAGGGGTCAAGTAACTCTCAACCTGGTCCTAGTGGCTTAAAAAAAACAAAAAGGGGGAAAGGAAAAAGATTTATTTGAAGTTTTAAAGGGGGAAGGGGGATTCCTTTCCCAAACACTAGAAACCCCCTCCGTCCTTTCCCCCCCCCCCGTCTTCCACACATCAACAACTCTTCAATAAAGGTAAGGTTTATTACTGTTTATTTCTTATGTCTCATAGTTTTCTGTGTAATTTAATGTATATTTATTGAAAAAAAAAGAATTTATTTTAATACTTTTGGGTGTGGGGAACGGATTAATTTTTTTTCCCTTTTTATTTCTTATGGGGAAAATATTTGGAAAAGTTAATTTCGGTGTTCGGAGCGCCCTCTGGAACGGATTAATTACAACCCCCGGGGGTCCACTGTATAATAATTACCTCACAATACAAGGGGGTACAGTTAAAAAGTTACCCCAAGTTAGTACAGAAGAATAAATAAACAGCAACCCCCCCCATTCTCATGTAACACACCATTTTTAGAGTGATGATATTATTATTATTATAATTAAAAAAAAAAAGAAGCAAAAAACCCAAGGGTCATGAATAGCAAAAAGGAAGGCATCAAAAGGGAAATTTTTTTTCTACAGTTACCCCAGTAACTGGTTTGGGGACTAAAAAAAATGTAATTCTTCCGACACTTCTACAAAGCCTTTTTGTAAACACGCCATATTTATGTAAATTTTTTTACTGTGGGGGTATGTATCATGATTATGTGTTATGAAAGGGTTCTTATATCAGTAGGGCCCCACTTATAGGGAGGGGGGGGGTTTCCCCGGCTACTGCCGGGCAAACTTGCTAAAAACAAAAACTCCTTTTTTTCCTTTTATAAATGCCAGATAAGAAGTTTAACTAACATATACAGTATTAAGTTAGCAAGAGAACTAGGCTTTAAAAAAATAAAATACACACACATTATTTACCTCAAAATATTTGTAGTCTTAATGTATGGCAAAGGTGAGTAGTATTTACTGTAAAAGTCAGGGGGTAGACCTCCTCCCCTCCCACCCACACATACTATACTACGATGCTTAAAGCTCCCTAGAGTAAAAAAATGCATATAAGTACACTCATTACTTATATTAAAATATTTGTAGTCTTAATGGTCTTAATGTAGGGGAGAGGTGAAAAGTATTTATTTGTAGAAAGTTGTGTGGGAGGAACGGCATCCTGTTTTGGCCCCCCCCCTACTATGACATTAAGCCCCCTAGAGCGATAAAATGCATATACAGTACCTCATTACTTACCTTAAAATATTTGTAGTCTTAATGGGGGAGAATAGATGGAATAAAAACAAATAAACAAGAGAGAGGGGTAAGACAGAGCCATACTTATGAAAAAAAACCATCTAGTTATGGTTGATACACTTCCCCATACAAACACCTTATTGTGTACAAGTTGTCTCCACAGTGGTACAATAGAATAAATAAAGACCAACACTTCTATTCTCATGTAATTTTAGAAGGAATGATGTTTAAAATTATTATTATTATTATTACAAAGGAGCAAGGAAAAAGGATCCTTTGCTGTCTTGAAGCCTGGTGCACTTTTCTCTTGCTGACTGATATAAGTTCATGTTGGCATTTTCTTCCAGAAAACACTTGTCTACAGATTTAAAAACTTTTTTGGGGTCATAGCCACCCTCAGTGGGGCCCCCCCCTGACTCAGTGGTTTAACCCCACTTGGGGGGCCCCGGTCAAAATTTTTTTTTCCCCCAGCCCCAAACGCGTAATATAAGGTTTACGTCGTGTTAGATAAAATGTGCCGCAATTCTTCAATCGCGTAATTCCCAAAAAAGCACAACATAAAGTCGGGTAAATGAGGGTCTATTGTATAATACCTGTTGGCTTTTGAGCCGCACTCTGAGACTGAGACAAGCAGACAGAAAGACACACACACACAGGCAGACAGAAAGACAGATAAGTAGAGTTAGAAAAAAAATAAGCAGGCTTGACAAACAGACAGACAGATACAAGCAGACAGAAGACAGATACAGACAGATAGACAGACAGACAGATAGACAGGGGGCAGATAGACAGAGACAGATAGACAGACAGGCAGACAGATAGACATTGAAAAAGGGAGGGTTCCCTCCAGCACTGCTGAGATTTATCAAATGTCACTGGGCTGTCAAAAAATTATCTGACACTTGTCAACACACCATTCTTCAAGGAGTTTCATATACTCCAGGCACATAGGCAGACAGAAAGACAGATAAGCAGAGCTAGACATACACAGGGGAGAGATACAGACAAACAGATTCAGACAGACAGATAGAAGACAGATAGACAGACAGATAGACAGACAGATAGACAGACAGATAGACAGACAGATAGACAGACAGATAGACAGACAGATAGACAGACAGATAGACAGACAGATAGACAGACAGATAGAGACAGATAGACAGACAGATAGCCCCGACAGACAGATAGATAGATAGACAGACAGACAGACACAGATAGATGGACAGATAGATAGATACAGAGTGAAAGAGTGAGGGTTCCCTGCCATTCATTCATCAATGTCACTGCCTTATCAGTATAGTTATCTGGCAATTGTCATAACACCATTTTTCAAGGAGTTTCATATACGTATACCCCCGGGTTCTAAAAAATTGCTGGGACCTATAAATACTTGATATATTTATAGACAATAGTAAATGACCAAGGTGGCGAAAATGTTCAATGTTGGTGTATTGGGCTATTTGAGTACTATTTCAGTACATAATATTAGTGTTAGAACAAAGATTGGCTATGAAATCACAGGAACTATTGTAAATTGTAAAATCAGAACATAAAAATTATATAAATTAAAAAAAAAAATGAAAAAAAAAGGGGAATCTTCTGAAAAGGGGGGAGGATTTTATGTTCCGTCAGGTGAGCATCCAGCACCAAATTGGCGGGTTATATCTCGGAAGGGGTACTGGCCAAAATTTTTTTTTTTAACCCTTTCCCTTTTTTTATAAAAATGCGTTTTTTCTTTAAAAAAAAAAAAAAAATTTTTTTTTTTTTTTAAAAATTTTTTGGTGCAGTACGCAGGTGAACGTATATCTACGTGTGGACAGTTTAAGGGTTAATGTAGGGTGAGAGGTGAGTTTTATTTGTAGGAAGTCGGGTTTTGGGGAAATTTTGGTAGCCAGCCAGGGCAGCCCTCCCCCCCCCCCCACCCAAAATTTAATGTAAACAAACCAGGCGAACGCGTCTGGTTTCGTCTTTTTTACATTGTGTCCGTTGTTTCCACGTTAAACAGTAGAATAAATAATGAGAAACACTCCCATTCTCATGTAACACCAATTTTAGAAGAAATGCCCCCTAATTGAAGGCATACGAAAGGAATAATTTTCTAGTTACCACCAGAAATTTTAAGGGGGAAAATTTTCTCTGATGTTGGACTACAAGCCCCCCTGGCTACAACAAGTCCTACAAGTCGCCTGGCTACCACATCTCATATTTATGTTAATTTATTCTACGGGGGGGTGTATTTAGGGGGGATTAAAAAAAAATGTTAAATTTTATTAACGGTGTAAGTTTATTTAGGTACAATACAAAGTATAATTATCAGCTATAAAAAAAATATGGGTTTTTAGTCTGCCTGGGCTCATACCCCCTACCTACATGTGGCCCAGAGCCATATTATTACCACTGACATACCATGTTCACTGAGTTTAATCGTTTCTATCAACTCCTTTTTTAGATGCCATCATAAACAAAGGGAGAAGTAATGAATAATTCATGCTGAGAATTGTAAAAAAAGCGTTATGTATTAAGGGGGGGGGCGTAATTTTTTCCCCCCCCCCCACCACCCCCATAATATATAAACATAAAATGTTTATATGCTTTAACGTGTTTCTTATATAATTTGGAAGAAAATATCATAGATGGATTAATGAAAATGTCTATCGTATTAAAAAAATAAGACATTTAATGTGCCCAAGTGAAAATTTTATTAGTATTAGGTAATTAATGTTTTCCCCCCGCCCGGAAACCCCACCCCATAGCATATAAACAGCATGTTTATATGCTTTTAACGGTTTCTTATATAATTTTGAAGAAAATATCAAAAAAGGGGGTTTAAAAAGTCTATATTGACATAAAAAAAGGACATTTAATGTGCCCAAGAGTGATTATTATTACATAATAGAGAGATGTGCTCATGGAGAATGTAAGAAAACCGGGGGCACCCGTATTTGAAAGACCGTTTCCCCCTATACTGTAATTTTGAAAAAAAATCAAAGATGGATTAATGGAAATGTCTATTTTAAACCCCTAATACAGTAGACCGTCATTTAGCATGAGATTTTTTTTTCACATTACGGGTATTGCATGATTGAAGAATTGGGGACATTATTATCTAACACGATGTAAAAATGATATTACACGGTTTGGGGGGGGAAAATTTTTTTAGCGCCCCCGGCCCCCCCCGGGGGTTAAACCATTGAGTCAGTGGGGAGTCCTACTGCTATCCCCCCCCCCCCCCCACCCCCCCCCGCATCCCCCCCCGGTTTTGTTTGGGGTTATCGCGTGCAGGGGGACAATTCGGGGGAACTCGCTGTGTTTTTTACATACATTTTCTCATTTTTTTTGCATTTTCATAAATCTACCAAAAAATCATGTCCCATATGCATACAAGTGTTCCTGCAAGGGGAAGAAAAGGTTTAAGCGTTCAAGTCTAGGAATTGCAAAGTTTGAGTGACTGACTGACTTACTTACTGAATGACTGACTGACTGACTTACTGACTGACTTACTGACTGACTTACTGACTGGCTTGGGGTGACTTACTGACCGGCTTGACTGACACTGACTAGCTTGACTGACCGGCCGACGGCGACTTCTATTTTCTTACTGAATGACTTGACTGACACTGAATGATTTAACCGACTTACTGAATGACTTGACTGACTTACTGAATGACTTAAAGTTTTCACTCAGTACAGCCATCGACCTCAATTCCAGAACCTCTACCATCCACCTTTTTGGTTTTTTGGGGCAACCAGGAACGTAACCCTATTTTTCCCATAAGTTCTTTTAATTATCTAACACAAATTTATCTAACACGACGTTTTTGGGGAAAGTAACTACAGTGCTAAATGACGGTCTACTGTATACCAATTTAATGGCCCCGAGATTATTATTACTATTATTATTTTTTTTTTGCATCTTCAAGAATAGAGAGACTTAGTGATTTTAATGTGTACCCGCAGGTTTTCAGTGTGTAACTATATTTAGGTACAGATACACATAAGTATAATTATCAGAGTATACTCATCCTCAACAGCTACAGGTTGGGGTTACCCGATTCCCATTGGAGGAGCCACCCCGGGTGCAGCTGTGGGGGGGGTGAATCAACACTGAACTAAGTACCTTTCATTTATGTCTTTAAATAGACTTAGCTTGGTAATATTCCCCAGAGCCCTTTTTTATGTATTTATGTACATAATATATATAAATATACAGTACATGTAATATATTTATAAAACAAACAAAAAAAAAAAAAAAGTACACACGGATACGGACAGACATATGCACACACACACACACAGGAGCTGTGAGTCGACCCTCTGCAACCACAACTAGGTAAGACAAAAAAAAAAAAATACATATAATTAACATAAAAAATCTTGGTCTAAGACTTGGTACTAAAAAAAGTACCCCCAAAAAAGTATCTCACAGTAGTCCTGGGATATTAAAAAACCTAGCACCGACTCATTAATCTAGACTTATTTTTGACATCACTGACCAGTACTATTTGCTGGTCAGCTGCTTTTTAGCAACAGTCGCCAAAAGTTTAGAAGAGAGTAAAGCGTTTTACGGGTTGGTGCTGGCATGAGCTGTATTAAGGCTGTAGTGCCTCAAACTGTAACTTGGGGTTTCCCCGGTCTCTGTAAATTTAATAAACAAAAAAATTAAAAAATTTATTAAATTTTTATTGTATTCAGGAGAAACTCTACATTTTGTGGGTTAGTAACTGCTACATGACACGGGCCCCACAGCAAGAGAGATGATGGTGGAGTGTTGGGAACAAGCACACAAACCCCCCTGGAAATAAGTCACTTTGCCTGATTTTTTTTTTTTTTGGGGGGGGTTTCCTAGGTAATTTACACACATGTTAATACATAATGAATTGTACTTATGTGTACCTGTACCTAAATAAAGTTACTAACCCAGGCTATGTCCCATTATTTTTAAAATTATAATCAAATAGAACCCTAAACCACGGGGGTTTTTTAAGAGGCTATCCCCCAAAAAAAAAAAAAATTTTCCCAGGCCAAGAGCAGCTGACGCATGGGACCTCACCAGTGACCCAGAGGGCATTATTGGTGGAACTTCCCAGGAAAGGAAATTAAACCATCACTGATGCTCAAGGCAAGAGGGGCCGAGATTTTGGTCGCTCCCCCAAACCCCCAAAGCAAAATCTGAGAGACATTTGGATATTCCTGTTTGGGGGTTTTTTAAAGGACCACTGACAGTCTGTACTGTTATTGTTGTGGTGGTTGTTGGGCCCCCCCAAGGCACGAGCCCTACTGAGCCCGGGGCCCCCGGGGCCCCGATGAAGACCTAGTGTGACCTCTGTGATCCTTTAGATAGGGGAAAAAAAGGTCCTTTTTTCACTAATTTCTTTTGCAAGAAACATTGGGCGTGTTTTTTTACACCTGTTGTCTATGTTCCCATCAGTAAAATGGGTAACTGGGTGTTAGTCGAGGGGTGGAGTCGCATCCTACGACACTGACCTAATCTGCCCGAAATGCTCAGCTAAAAAGGGGGCTTTCTATATAGTAGTATGCCCCGATGTCAGCTGGGGCTGTATACCTTGAAATTTTTAGTAAATAAAGATATTATTATTATTATTAAACAGAACACCAGGATTTACTGCCTTTATTAGTATCAGGTAACGACCCCTGCAGAGGGTTAACATTCAACTACCCAAGCCAATAAGTAGGTTCATTCAGGTAGTATATACAAAAAAAGTTACATAGATTATCAAGCATAGCAGCATATGTGTAGAGAACCTAGGAAACCCAAAAAAAAATCAGTAACTTATTTCCATTGGGGTCCTTTTCAGCACGAAACATACATAAGTATTATAGTATATATTTAAAGTTATGCAATACCGACACTTAAATGAATAAGACACATTTGCAACGCTATGGTATGTGAATTTCTGAAACATTTTGAATACATAAATGATTAATAACAGTAACATATTGGTATTAAAATGTGGTGGAGTGACGAACATAAGAAATTTCTTCCATTGAAATACGGCCGTATACAGTTTGTGGACATACATTAATCTTGTAGTTAGCAGTGGTCGCAATGCACAATGAAAAAAAAAATATTCCTCCAGTAATCTTCACCAGCCAACAATAGTGATAAAATAGCATTTGTTGCGGTGGAGGGGGAAAAAAAAACTAGAAAGCAAAACAGTGATCTATAAGTGCCCAAAACTTAAAAGGGGGAAAAAAAGGGTCCCAAAGGTTTTCTCCAACATGCAAGTTATATTTTTTTTATAAAACTGAACAATATTACTTTAAAAAAAATATTCCAGTGGCCTTTCCCGAGGTAGCCCAAAATTCTCCGACCGGATTCTTAAAAAAAAAGTGATCCACTGACCGGATTTGTCCAAGAAATAAGTAACCCAATGACCGGTTCAAAGTTTAAAAAGTTTCAAGGCGCCCTTAACACACAAGGGGTTAGTTAAAAAAAAAAAGGAAAATTTTTACCGGAGGCAAAACTGACGGGGTTTTGGGGTTTTTCAAACACCCAAACAGTAACTACTAGAGCAGTAAAATTGTCTCAAACACATACACATACAAATACAAATAGATACAATACAAATAGACAGATCTTTTCCCTTTTAAAATTATTAGTAGAATATACAGTAAAACAACCAATAAAATTACATCATGAAATCCCGTGAGTCTGCAACCAAACAAATAAATGGGGGGACTGCATCGATTACATGCAACTTCTGATGGAAAAAGGGCCCCACCATGTGCAGGTATACAGGAATAAATTTTTGAGATATTAAACCACGGAAGAAGTGTTTTTTTGGGATGCCCAAATGAGACCGAACTGTGGAATAAAATCACATTGGTATTAAAATATGATAACATTAAATGGCCTTCTTAAAAAACATAACAGCATTTTATAACAGATGGGAAAAAAAAAAGTCTGGGCCAGATGGTCCCCCCGCCCCGGTACAAATGCTGTCCTGGTAGACAGAAATAAATGATCGTGGCCTGGAGGGAGACAGGAGCTCTAGTGGGGAAACAGGTAGACAAGGACATGCAAAAACCAATGTTACAAACTAGCAATACCACGGAGATAGTAAACAAGGGATGCCCCGAGAAATAGTGAAGATAATTTACCAGAAATAACTGATGAAGGTTCCATTGTTAGCACTAGTGCTGAAGATAGAAATGAGACAGGAAAACACGCACCAGTAGGGAATACAGTAGGGAATGCAGTCACAAAAATCCAAGGCAAACAGAAGCCAGGCCTATGCAAATTCTATGCACTATCTGCTATCCGCAGGCATGGAATATCTGGAAAACAGATGGAATGTGCAACTTTAACCACCCATACTCACAAGATACTCAACCCCTGTCAGTTTGGTTTCAGACCTAATAAAAACACAAATGATGCAATCATATACATGCTAGAAATAATATACACCACTCTTGAAAATAAAGAAATCCCACTGGGAATCTTCATTGATTTACGTAAAGCTTTTGATACAGTTGACCATGATCTGTTACATCTAAAAGTATCACACTATGGTATAAGAGGACACTCCCTCAACTACCTAAAGTCATACCTTAGCGGCAGAAGCCAATATGTGTCCACAAATGGAGCTAACTTGTGGAAACTTTTCGGGTCACTCGAGTTCCATAGGGTAAGTGAGCCGTTAGGAGCCTTAAACATACCACAGACCGCCCTCGGAGTTCAGGAACCCACACACCCAACCAAAACATACACACATTCGAGTTGACAGAGGTAACTATTATGTACATTTTAATTAATAGATTTATTCACCTAGGAACACCTAGGCAAGTTTGTACAGTTAGAAACTAATATTAGGATTATTAAGGCAAAGTTAGATATTAATACTATAGCTCTAGCACCCTAACATAGGTAGATATAAGCCTTCAACCAATTTCTCTTGTATTGTCTTTTAAAAGTATGTATAATCATATTATAATTTAAAATAATACAGAACTAGAATAAACTCAATCAATTTCATAAGCATTAAGTACTTAGTGAATAAGTCTTTAGAATAAACTGCCCCTAATGCCATGGCATGCCAGTGGCTCTCCTTGCATTACAGTTTTATAATTGTAACTACCAATAACAGTGTACCCTTGTAACATGCATCGAAATAAAAATATTATTATATTATTATTATTATTATTATTATTATATTATTAAATAGGAACATTAGATTATGTTAGCTAACGAGAACTAGCAGCTCCACACTTGAATCTAAGCGGGAGAGAGCGCTAGTCATTCTTCTTGACTTGGACACTGTGGTGTTAACAGGGTACCAAGAGCTGGAGCTCGGTCCCCCACATGTCTTCAAAATACTTGCCTGGGAACCAAGAACCACAGAGGCTTCCCGACGTACTGTGGAATCGTCCCTGGCCCAGGCACCCACAGTAAGATAATATACTCTGCATTTCTCTTGGTAAAGCTGGCCAGCGATATTCGGAGTAAGGTGGGGTTATTTGAGCTTTGGGTTATAAGCAGGCGAAGGCCCACTATAAGGTAATAATTGTGGGCAATCCCCCTTAAGTATTAGTCTAGAAGCTAGTGTTACTTACTGCATATATTGCTTAAGGGGTATCCTTTGAATCCAGGGAACTCTGAGGTGCAGGCAGGACACTAATTACCACTTCATTTGCAGATAAAGGTTCTTCACTGCACATGGTGTTAGGAGGTGGTTATAGATAATGAAGTCCAGGATACACATAGCCACTACTTCAAGTAAGTTAAACCCCCTTCCAGTATTGTGTAGGCAGTGTGGGATTCCCTTACTGCAGTTAGCTAGAAATTTGTCCCATAGCCACTTGTAAGTCTGAGAGAAGCGTCTCAGAGTGTCAGTGTCAACAGTGCTTGCTCTAAGTGCAGCTTACAAGGAGGCAGTCCCAAAACAAGTTTCTACATGGTCCTTCGAACCGGATGTGGAATAGCTAGTTTATCAGACATTAGTCTTAATTAGCTAGGCCACAGTTAATGTACCAGTCATTATCGAAGCTAGGTTAAGTTATCACACCTAGGCCCAAAGACTTACTCAGGCTAGGTTAAGCTAACTAATCAGAAGTTTATTATTTACAGTAATCTACAGGCAGGCCAAGTAGGCTAGTTAAGCTTGGGAGTTTATTTATTTAGTGATTACAAGTAAGCCAGGTTAGGAAACTTGTATATTTAATTACTTATTGAATTGCAAGGCAGCCACAGTTAGGGTAAGCCTCTGCAATATTTCAACAGTTATAACAGCTAGGTCAGATTTAACCTAGCTATCATTTACCTTGCAAGCTAGATTCAGGCTAGTTGCATACTAATTTCAACAGTTATAAAGTTAGGCTAGGAGTTACCTTCCTCAACTAACTACAATAATTAAACAATCTAGGCTCAGATAAGCCAAAGCTAATTACACAATATTATTTATTTACTGTTTATAATTTGATTTACTGAATTTATTTTGTGTTAACCAAGTGAATTATTTGCAAAGGCTACATATTTTACTGTGTGAATTTATTGTATTTGCTTCATTTAAATTGTGATTTGCTAGCTTTAAGCCCTGTAACTATTTACTATTGTGTACAGGGAGTTGCTAGGTTAAGCTTTCATAACAACAATATACACTTTAGTTGGGTTTGAGGGCTAACAGTGTACATTTAATTGAGTCAAGTCAATATAAGTAAAGAAAGTTGTCAAGCTTGTTGAGGAGCTTTGGGAATCACTTATTCTCACCTAATACCGTATTGTGCTGTGAGGTGGGCTAATTAAAGTACAAATTAGTGACACGCTCTTAACTAAACCACAACAATGATGGGGGAGAATCAGAGAGTACCTGCCCCATCTCTAAGTTAGCTAAAGCGGTCTATGAGTGCCCACAGGAGACACGTACTCAAGGCGTGTAAGGAGAGAAAAGATAACAGACAAGATGCAGATGTAGATTATGAAGATCTAGAGAAGTGTTTAAAGCTTTTAGAGGAAAAGCTAGCAGACTTTGAGACAACCTACCAAGAGTATGAGGCAGGAGCCCTTGCAGCAGAGGAGTCAGAGGATATTGTACAGGAAATTCAGGAGGAATACGACGAGCATGAGGCTCAATGTAAAGCGGAGATGAAACTCTGCAAACAGTTAATGAAAACATTGAAGGCTGATGCAGCAAGGGCAACAAATAATAGTACAGGGCACGCAGGCCACCACAGTTTCCCTAGAGTGTTACCCAGATTGCCTACATTGAATTTACCAATGTTTGATGGAACCTTGACAGAGTACATTGCTTTCTGGGATCAATTTAAATCACAGATAGATGACAGGGATGATTTGTCGGATGCCACAAAATTACAGTATTTACGTTCACAGCTCAAGGCTAAAGCCCTGGACTTGGTCCGGCATTACCAAACCACTGATATTAATTATCAACATGCCAAGGATCAACTAAAGAATGTATATGGCAACACAGAGGAGATAATGATAGCTATATTTTATCGATTGTCCGATCTTGAGGTTTGCCGTCATGACCGTCAGAGCTTAAAGAAGTTTCGAATCGAAGTTATGAGTTTGACAAATAGTCTCAAAGATCTATATGATTGGGGTAGCACAGAATGGATGGTCAGTCAGACGATTCAGAGGAAACTAGCTAGCATTACAGTACATGAGTTACATTAGAAGTATAGGACTAACCGGTTCACAGTACAACAGATTGTTGAGGGGTTGGGCGATATCGTGATTCACCTGAGTATAGGTGAGAGAGAAGAGTCACCGCTATCATCACATAAACAAACAGTTAGTTACTCAGAAAACTCGGGAGATCAATTTAAAGCTCATAAAACTAACATTGGGGTGTACTATGGCAAAGAAGTGTCTAAGACAAGGACCTCTAAGCAGACCCTCAGAGACACTCGTACCAGAATATGCGTGTTCTGCGAAGGCGAACACACTAGCACGAGTTGCTCTCGGTATGCAACACTGAGCAGTAGGTGGCAGAGACTAAAGGAGTTGCAGCTATGCTTAAGGTGTTGTGGGGGACATGAGACAAAAGATTGCCAGTCACATCTTTCAGAGTGCTATAATTGCCGGAAAGGTAAGCACCATACTGCACTATGTCACAATAATTTAAGGGAACCCCACGCTAGTAGGGATGTTTCTCCAGTAGAGATAGAAAGCGAGTCCGAGCCTGAAGTGGTAGCCAGTGTGATTAGTGTGGGCAAAGTCTCTAATCTGAGTCAGAATCATGGAGTTGCTGCCCTACCTACAGTCATGGCAGGGGTTGTGAACGGGAACAGATCCGAAACAACCCGATTATTCTTTGACTCGGGGGCACAAGTGTCCATGATAACAGAGAAGTTGGTGGCTAAGTTAAAGTTGAAGGCCACCGACAAAGTTAATGCGACATTGGGAGGTGCTATAAGTCAGGGCCCACCCAAGTCTTATGATGTTGTGGATGTCACTGTTAAATTGGGTGGACATCACAGGAATATTACAGCTTTGGTAGTAAAGACGTTACCTGCGTCTATTACGACCAGAGGTCTTGCAGCAGCAACCAAGCGATTGAAAGACCTTGGTGTGAAGCTGGCAGACCAGGACATTACCACTGACACAGTCAGAAATGTAGGTATCCTGGTGGGAGCCAACTATCTAGATGACTTCCTGTCTACACGACGGACTGTTAAGGAAGGAATTGGTTTATACAGATCCCCAGTAGGATATATCATCGGTGGCAGAATTCCTCATGAGTTCCCTGCAACGCCAGAGAGGGGGTAAGCTCACACCATGATAGCTGGGGGAGTAGTGATAATGAATGTTAGTGTACATGACGAACCGCCAGGTAAGCCAAACCAAGTAGGAAGTGACGAACACTTGCCACCTTGGGGAGACGCTTTTATGGGGTACCTAAAGAGGGAGATAGATTGTCATTAAACCCAGGGAACCTCGTATCAGTGGGAAGAAGGGCTACCAGGGCATATGGGCCACTGGGTGGGAAAGTACGAAGCTGCTCAGACAAGGCTAGACGTGTGAAAGACATTAGAGTTAAAGGGAAGGGTGTTAAGATCACCGGAACCCACAAGTTTACACCCCCAGCGGTCCACACAACGGAAACTAGACATTCGGAGTTAGACCAGAGTCTGCTCGACGAGAGTGACCGGACTGCACTCGTGTCCAGGGCCCGCCGTAAGGGCTTGCAGAAGGTGAACTTGATGTAGACTTATCGTCTACCTTCGTCGGTGGGAGGATGTGGAAACTTTTCAGGTCACTCGAGTTCCACAGGGTAAGTGAGCCGTTAGGAGAATTAAACATACCACGGATCGGCCCTCGGAGTTCAGGAACCCACACACCCAACCAAAACATACACACATTCGAGTTGACGGAGGTAACTATTATGTACATATTAATTGATAGATTTATTCACCTAGGAACACCTAGGCAAGTTTGTACAGTTAGAAACTAATATTAGGATTATTAAGGCAACGTTAGATATTAAAACTGTAGCTCTAGCACCCTAACATAGGTAGATATAAGCCTTAAATAGGAACATTAGATTATGTTAGCTAACAAGAACTAACAGCTCCACACTTGAATCTAAGCGGGAGAGAGCGCTAGTCCTTCTTCTTGACTTGGACACCGTGGTGTTAACAGGGTACCAAGAGCTGGAGCTCGGTCCCCCACGTGTCTTCAAAATACTTGCCTGGGAACCAAGAACCACAGAGGCTTCCCGACGTACTGTGGAATCGTCTCTGGCCCAGGCCCCCACAGTAAAATAATATACTCTGCATTTCTCTTGGTAAAGCTGGCCAGCGATATTCAGAGTAAGGTGGGGTTATTTGAGCTGTGGGTTATAAGCGGGCGAAGGCCCACTATAAGGTAATAATTGTGGGCAATCCCCCTTAAGTATAAGTCTAGAAGCTAGTGTTACTTACTGCATATATTGCTTAAGGGGTATCCTTTGAATCCAGGGAACTCTGAGGTGCAGGCAGGACACTTAATTACCACTTCCATGGCAGATTAAGGTTCTCCACTGCACATGGTGTTAGGAGGGGGTTATAGATAAGGAAGTCTAGGATACACATAGCCACTACTTCAAGTAAGTGAAACCCCCCTTCCAGTATTGTGTAGGCAGTGTGGGATTCCCCTTACTGCAGTTAGCTAGAAATTTGTCCCATAGCCACTTGTAAGTCTGAGAGAAGCGTCTCAGAGTGTCAGTGTCAACAGTGCTTGCTCTAAGTGCAGCTTACAAGGAGGCAGTCCCAAAACAAGTTTCTACATAACTCTTCCACACAAACAATTACAGTTGGTGTCCCACAGGGAAGTGTTCTTGGCCCACTTCTCTTTCTCATTTACATAAACGACCTACCAAATGCATCTCAACTACTCAAACTCATACTATTTGCAGATGACACTACATACATCTTCTCTCACCCATGCCCAGTCACACTAGCCAACACTGTAAATGCTGAATTACTGAAAATATCTACCTGGATGATGACTAACAAGCTTACACTCAATGTTGACAAAACCTATTTCATTCAGTTTGGGAACAGAGCTACAAATGTTCCACTTAGCATAAAGATAAACGGATCACTTGTCACAAAACTCACAGAGGGAAAATTCTTAGGAATCCACCTTGACAGTGGCCTCAAATTTAAGACCCATATACAAAAAATTTCCAAGAAAGTATCCAAGACCGTAGGAATACTATCCAAGATAAGGTACTATGTTCCACAACCAGCTCTCCTTTCCCTTTATCACTCACTCATTTACCCCTATCTCACCTATGGAATCTGTGCATGGGGCTCAACAACAATAAATCACCTCAAACCATTAATAACACAACAAAAGGCTGCAGTTCGAATGATAATAAATTCCCACTCTAGACAACATACTCCACCTATAATCAAAAGTCTGAACTTATTCACTATACAAGACATCCATACTTTTTACAGTGCCTATTACATACATAAAACACTAAACTCAAATATTAACCCACAACTCAAAAGTCTCCTAACCAACCTTAACAGGACACATGAACATAACACAAGACACAGATCACTCTTCCATGTTCCCCACGCTGACCTCACACTATGCAAAAACGCAATGCACATCAAAGGCCCAAAAATTTGGAATTTATTACCTATGATTACCAAAGAAACCTGGTCTGTATATCACTTCAAAACTCTATTAAAAAATCACCTACTCACCCACAACTAAATACCCACTACTTTACATTACCCACAAAGTTATTAAATAACTTTACACTGCCTCAAAATAACATTATTCACTGTGTTACTCCCCTAGCCTCAGAACCCCCTACAAAATTGCCCAAAGAAAAATAATTTATCAAACATAATCTAGTACAAATGTTGAAACTTATACCTCATAATGTATATGCCATGTTATATCTTATAATGTATGAACCACCTAATATAAAGAAATCCATCCACATGTACCCATGTGCTCCTTGTAACTCATCTAATGACCTTATAAACTGTTATTGCAAAACAAATTATTGATTTAATTTGTTTAATCTGATTTAATAATACTATTATGTAGACATATAAAACTGTAAATGATCCAAAATTATAAAACTATAATGTTTCAAAAATGTCATGTTCAACTTATGTTCAAATATAATAGCTTAAATACTCAACTATACTTTTATTGTAAACTGTCTACTATACTTCCTACCATTTAGCCTCAAAACCCCATACTTAACTGCTCAAAGAAAAATAGTTTATCAAATATAATCTAGTACACACACAACCCGCACATATAAAAGAGAGGAGCTTACGACGACGTTTCGGCCCGACTTGGACCATTTACAAAGTCACACTAACACACAGAACACCCGTGACTTAACCTGATTCCTTCCCTGTCTTATCTTCCCCCTTCTCCTTTTTTCTCCTTGGGTTTTCCTTTCTTTCTGTTCTTTCTTTTGCCTTGTATTTTCCTTCATTTTTTCGCTTTTCTTCCCTCTCGTTCCACCCTTGCGGGCCGCTAGCCTCATAGCAGTGCTCCTTCCCATATGACTGTCTACTCTACTACCTTTACTACTACCTTTACTACTACCACTACTACCACTACTCCTACATTTCCCCACTCTCTTGTACCCTCCCCTGTCTGCCTGCCTATAAATACCCTTCCTCTGTCTCTGTGTGTTAGTGTGACTTTGTAAATGGTCCAAGTCGGGCCGAAACGTCGTCGTAAGCTCCTCTCTTTTATATGTGCGGGTTGTGTGTGTATTGTTCCAGTCACGGTATTGTGCCTTTTTTGTTATTTATAATCTAGTACAAATGCTGAAACGAGTTTCGTGTTTGAAATCAGTTGCCAGCGGCCGCCGGGTCCTTACCACGCAAGTCCGTGTATTGATAATTTTAAACTGTTAGTGTAGAAACTTGTTTGGATTGGCCTCTTGTAAGTTGCACTCTGGGCAAGCACTGTTGACACCGACACTCTGAGACACTTCTCTCAGACTTACAAGTGGCTATGGTACAAATTTCTAGCTGATTGCAGTAAGGGGAACCCCACACTGCCTACACAATACTAGAAGGGAGATTACTTACTTGGAAAAAAAGGGGTGGCTATGTGTCCTGGTCTTCCTTATATATAACCCCTCCTAACACCATGTGCAGTGGAGAAACTTTGTCTGCAAAAGATGGTGTAATTAGTGTCCTGTCTGCACCTCAGAGTTCCCTGGTTCCTTGGGAAGCCCTTGAGCAATATACAGTAAGTAACACTAGCTTCCAGACTTGAACTTAAGAGACGACGCTGGTACATACCAACACATAGTCGTCCGTCCGCCTAAGACCACAGATAACTCACTAACGTTTCCCAGAAAACTGGCCAGATACTGAGAGAAAGAAAGCCTAGTCTTACTGTGACAGGGTCTGGATGGAGGCAGATGTCCACGGTACTCGGGATCTCCTCCGTGGCCCCAGGACAGATGTTGGGTCACGTGGGGTGCTGTCTAATCTCAGCACGTCTTGCTCGTGTGGAGTCTGGTCTGGGAAGAAGGAACTGGGCTCTTTCCCGCCTAGATTCAAGTGTAGAGCTGCCAGTTCTCGTTAGCTAACATAATCTAATGCTTGCCTATTCAGGCCTATAACTACCTATATTAGGTGCTAGAGCTACAGTATTAATACCTAACGTTGCCTTAATAATCCTACTATTAGTCTCTAGCTGTACAAACTTGCCTAGGTGTTCCTAGGTGGATAAATCTATCAATTAAATATATACACAATAGTCACCGTCATCAGCTGGAGTGTGCGTATGTTTTGTTGGGTGTGTGGGTTTTTAAACTCCGAGGGCCGATCCACGGTGTGTAAGGCTCCTGACGGCTCACTTACCCTGTGGAACTTTTAGTGACTAAAAAAGTTTCCACAGTTAGTATACCTGACCAAAATCTAGTGATTACATTGATATATAAAAAAAATCTATGAAATATGAATAGGTGCACAATCTTGAGGAAATACAATAAACAGTGTCGAGTTGTGAGTTGTCAGTGAACGATTTCAACAACTTAAGACCGTATATCTTCCAGTCATCATAGAAAAAACAGCAGTGTTGTGGTGTAGAAAAAAAAAACTAAACCCAGTAGAGTGAACCATAAGTGCATAAAAACCCAGGTGTTAAACCGGGGTGAGGTTTACCAGGGTGCCAGAAGTAAACAGGGTGCCAGAGGTAAACCAGGGTGCCAGAGGTACGGCCGCCCGTCACAGTAGGTGCTGCCAGAAGACCGGTTTTTTTCTCCAACACGCAAGTTATACTTTTGTACCATACTGATCATTATTACTCTGTTTAATCATCTTCCAGTGGTCTGTCTCGCGTAGCCCAAATAATCCCTACAGGATTCATTAAATAAGCGACACTGGATCTCGTCAGATCTAAGAAATATGGGAACCATTGACCGGATTCAAAACTGGTATCCTCGACTGGATTCAATAAGCGGACAGAGTTTTAGGGGACCTTATCAAACACCCAAACAATAACAATAATAATAACTTAAAGCGGTAAGATTGTCCAAACACTTACACATGCAAATAAAATAGATACGATACAAATAGACGGATCACCACTTCAGGGAAGCTATCAGTAGAATATACAGTAAAACAACCAACAAAATCAATCATGAAACCCTGTGTAGTATGCAACCAAATAAACAAACGTTCCACTGCATAGATTACATGCAACTTCTGTGTAAATGCTGCCACGCCCTTGTGTAGGCATTCAAGAATCTACTACACGAGATATTAAACAAGGGAAGTGTTTTTGGGTATGTCTAAATGAGACCGAACTGTGGAATAAAATCACATTGATATTAAAAGATGACAACACCAAATTGGACTTCATAAAAAACATGACAGCTTTCTATAACAGTTGGGAAAGGAAAAAATCTGGGCCAGATGGTGCTACCGCCCCTGGTACAGATGCTGAAATGGTAGACAGTAACTGTAAGAATGGAGAAATAAATGATGGTGACCTGAAGAGGGACGGAAGCTCTAGTGAAATAAATGATGGGGAAACAGGTGTAGACAATGACACACAAAAACAGTGTTACTAACTAGCAAATACCACGGTAGATAGTAGAACAAGGATTAGGGAAATACTGAAGATAAATTACCGAAACAGTTGAAGGCTCATTGTTAGGCACTAGTGTCGAAGACAGACAGATGAACTGGATACTCCATTCTGGTCGGAACACAGTCACAGAAAACAGGCAAAACGTGAAACCAGGCCTATGTGTTAATATTATGCATCATTGTAATCTGAGGCATGGAAAATTGAGGCAAGACTCAGATGGGACATGCAATTATGAGATCCATCAAGAAAATGCAGTGTTGAAAACAGGAAATGCAACTCTCCAGTCCTTAAAGCTTTTCCACCTCTGAAATGCTGCTAACAATCAATTCAGTTGAAAGAAGTAAGAAGCAAATCAGCTCAAGCATCTTTTTGTAAGGTGAGGATAAATGACATAGTTGTGAATCCTCTATGACTGTCCTCACTTATATTTCTTGTCTATATCCTTATCTATTTACCATGTGCATAGTTCTGTAACTCAGGGGAAAGAAATAAATACTGTTAATTAACTCAAGAAATGTATTTGAACTGTGATTATCTTCGCATTCTGTTGTTCTGTTATTGTATGTTCCAATATGTTTTCTCTAGAATTTTTGTTAATCTGTAATATAGTGTATAACATTAATTTTCTTTGTGTCTGATTGTTTTTCAAGTATTAGTATTCATTGTAATAATTATTGTGAGTAGAAATAAGGTTTATAGAGGCAAGTTGACCTTCTTGTGTAGGAATTTGGAAAGAGTTTGTGTACATGAGAGGGAGTTCTATTCAAAACAAGGGAGGGAACACGAGGAAGAGTTCCCCTATCCACTCTCACACCTTTGTCAGCTTAAGAAGCCCTTTTCAACTTCTCATATTGATTATACTGCTGCTAACAAGTGAGTTCATAATCTGTGTTGAGAGAGATAAGTAGAGAAGATCAAATATTGTTACAATGCAGTCTTTTTGTGTTATAGCCATTGGAGGAACAAGCCTCCAGCCGACATATCTTGTATCACTCTAAGATTAGGCCTATTAACTGTGTATACCTTGTAACTTGCCTTATTATGATAGTTAAATGATACCTGTATATTGTATGATTAGAGTAAATTGTAAGAATAATGATAATTTAAAGTGTAATGACTAGTATTTTTGACCATGTGATCTACCCCAATACTTATTATTTCTAACCTATATCTTATTCCTAATCTATCTTTTATGCTAATACTCTTTTATTAAATATCTACTACTTATGTTTAACTATGTTTATTTCCTGAAATTTATCTGTCACATGTAACTTAACCTAGCTTACCTTTGTTTTTGCTATCCTGCACAACTATTTTATTTTCCTGTCTTATTCATACTAGTCTATGTTTCATGTTTATTCTGTGTATAACATATATGTTCATTCTTTTTTTTGTGTATTATAATTGTGTTAAGTTATACTGTTTGTTTACTGTATTTCAGCTGTCTTATTTTTATGTAAAATCTTGAATTGTTTTTGATATGCCATTTTTTATTGTTTTCATAATTTTTTAATTATATTCCATTCTTATATTTTTTTTACAAGATCTTGTTTTGTTTGTAGAAGTTCTTGCTTGTGTATTTTGTGACTAAACCTGAAAAATGTTTTTAGGTTTAGCAGCAACCAGGCACCCCCCCAAAGAGATGCCTCAAGAGTAGGAGCAGGCTTGGGGTTAACAACCAGGCACCCCCCAAAGATATGCCTCCAAAGTAGGAGAGATCCACCAGAGATACTGATGAGAGGAGAGTGCTAGCGAGACCTTGAACACTATAGTCCTGGAGGATCAGACCAGACTTGTAATCTGGGATTTGGAAGGTCTCAGGAGTATCCCAAAGCAGGAATGTATCAATACTATTTAAACCTCAGTATGGAAAGTAATGGAGTCCCTTGGGAACTATGTGGGGAGGTGGTTTTGACAGCAGTAAGCCAGTCCTGCTAATAAGAATTGAGTATTTGTTGATAGAATTGTTTGGTGTGTCAATACTTTCAGATACCCTTGTAATGTGATTATTAAATTGTAAGTGGTTATAGCTGGGTATGTTTTACTTTCCCCTTTGAGCCATGTATACAAGGTCCATGTGTTAGAGATTAAATTAAATAACCTATTGATGTTATCATTTTTCTGTGGAGAGTCAAGCCCCTGATAAGGTGCCTACTGCTCGTGTTTTCAGGCCATGCTACCCTAAGAGCCAGTACTTATCAGGACCCCTATCTTGTTTTAACTATCCTGTATTATTTCTCACTGGGTTTTCTCCTGCTCTAACCCAAACTTATTGGTTTTCTCCCTTCTCCTATGACTATCGTTTCTTTTATCCCTTCCACTATTAAAAGAGCAGGTGGTGGCAGCATACTCCCAAGAGAATAGACCGCTACCGTCTATTCTCCCATATTCTAGTAATGTTCCCTTTTTATTTGATCTCTATATTCTCCTATTTTTTTGTCCACTCCGAGTCTCTACCTGAGGGAACAGACAATATGGCATCGTCTGGTGTTCTGTCGACCCCAGGGTGGGGCTGGGGTGGTAGCTGCATTTCACATCAATTCAGGAAAGACAGTGCTATAACTTATATTGCCAGGCATACCACCTAAAGGGTACGAGGCGACACAGAACATCCAGACCATGGCAAAATCAGGGTAGCCACAGCCACTCAGGAGAGACAGGTTTTTTAGTGCCAGGAAGGAAAAAAAGTTGGCAGGAAATGACAGAAATTGTACACCAACTGAAAGCATTTCAGGAGTGGAATCACAGTCAGTGGCCTCCTCTCCATTACAACAGATATTAGAGCCAGAAAAAAAGACCCCTCCCCATTCCACCAATACCACCAATCCAAATACATTCATCTTTGCTAATATACAGGGTCTAAAGCCAGCAACAAACAACAAGGTACCTTTTATTCGTGGACCTCTTACAGAGTCAAACGCTATGTTTGCGGCTTTCACAGAGACCCACATAAGAGATCACTTGGACAATGAAATATGGATCCCGGGCTACAACCTATACAGGTGTGACAGAGTGAACAGGCAAAAAGGGGGGATTGGCCTGTATATCACAGAGTCACTTATATGTTCAGAACTACTAACTGCCTAAAATGATGTAGTTGAAGTACTAGCAATAAAGGTCGAGAATCAAAACCTAGTCATCGTGGTTGTCTACAAGCCCCCGGATGCAACTTCCCAACAATTCCAGGAACAGCTTCTGAAAATTGACCACTGTCTGGAAAATCTTCCAGCTCCTGCCCCCAACATCTTGCTACTGGGGGATTTCAACCTCAGGCACCTAAAATGGAGGAACATTGCAAACAATGTGGTAGCAGAGATAACACCAGGAGGCAGCTCAGATGAAAATTCACACATGCATGAACTTTTAAATCTCTACAACAAATTCACCTTAAACCAGCAAATAGTGGAGCCCACAAGATTAGAGAATACCCTGGACCTCATCTTCACCAACAATGATGATCTGATACGAAATGTCATCATATCAAAAACAATATACTCAGATCACAACTTAATAGAGGTCCAGACATGCATGCGGGGAGCCCAAGATCAACAAAATGTGATCAGCCGCGAGGGAGCTTTCTCCAAATTCAGCTTCAATAACAAAAACATAAGGTGGGACCAAGTAAACCAAGTCCTAAATGATATAAACTGGGAAGATTGCCTAAGCATCACGGATCCCAACCTATGTCTAGAACAAATTAAGTCTGTGGTACTCGAGGTTTGCTCAAGGCAAATTCCCTTAAGGAAAAGGAAGAGAAGATGCAAACTAGAAAGAGAGCGCTCCTATACAGGCGAAGGCAAAGAATAACGGAGCGGCTACAGGAGGCCAATATCTCTGAAATACGTAGGCAGACACTAGTCAGAGAAATAGCAAACATTGAATTAAAACTAAAGGAATCTTACAGGAATCAAGAGACACGGGAAGAACAAAAAGCCATAAATGAAATTGAAAGAAACCCAAAGTATTTCTTTTTCTATGCAAAATCAAAGTCGAGAACAACAACCAGTATTGGGCCCCTAATTAAACGGGATGGGTCCTACACAGATGACAGCAAGGAAATGAGTGAGTTACTTAAGTCCCAGTATGACTCAGTTTTTAGCGAGCCACTAACCAGACTGAAAATCGAAAACCTAAATGAATTTTTTATGAGAGTGCCACAGAATTTGACAGACGCATGCCTTTCTGACATCACCACGACGCCAAATGACTTCGAAAAGGCAATAAATGACATGCCCATGCATTCTGCTCCAGGCCCAGACTCATGGAACTCCGTGTTCATCAAGAACTGCAAGAAGCCCCTATCACATGCTTTTAACATCTTATGGAGAGGAAACATGGACACTGGGATCGTCCCGTAGCTACTAAAAACAACAGACATAGCCCCACTCCACAAAGGGGGCAGTATAGCAATAGCAAAGAACTACAGACCAATTGCGCTAACGTCCCATATCATAAAAATCTTTGAAAGGGTTCTAAGAAGCAAGATCGCCACCCATCTTCATACCCATCAATTGCACAACCCAGGACAGCATGGGTTTAGAGCAGGCCGCTTCTGTCTGTCCCAACTACTGGACCACTACGACAAGGTCCTGGATGCTCTAGAAGATAAACAGAATGCAGATGTTATATACACAGATTTTGCAAAAGCCTTTGACAAGTGTGACCATGGTGTAATAGCACACAAAATGCGTGATAAAGGAATAACAGGAAAAGTTGGTAGATGGATCTATAATTTCCTAACATGTAGAACACAAAGAGTAGTAGTCAACAGAGTAAACTCTGAGGCAGCTACTGTGAAAAGCTCTGTTCCACAAGGCACAGTACTTGCTCCCATCCTATTCCTCATCCTCATATCAGATATTGACAGGGATATGAGCCACAGTGCTGTGTCTTCCTTTGCAGATGACACCCGAATCTGTATGACAGTGTCCACCGTTGAAGACACGGCTAGACTCCAAGCAGACATAAACCAAATCTTTAAATGGGCTGCAGAAAACAATATGAAGTTCAATGATGAGAAATTTCAATTTCTCAGATACGGAAAACGTGAAGAAATTAAAATCTCTTCGGAGTACAAAACTAATTCCAACCACACAATAGAGCGAAAAACAAATGTCAAAGACCTGGGAGTGATCATGTCAGAGGATCTCACCTTCAAGGACCATAACAAAGTAGCAATTGCATCTGCTCGAAAAATGACAGGATGGATAATGAGAACCTTCAAAACCAGGGATGCCAAGCCCATGTTTACACCTTACAGATCGCTTGTTCTATCTAGGCTAGAATATTGCTGCACACTAACGGCACCTTTCAAGGCGGGTGAAATTGCTGACCTTGAAAATGTGCAGAGAACCTTCACCGCACGCATTAGTGCGATAAACCACCTCAACTACTGGGAATGCTTGAAGTTCCTAAACCTGTACTCTCTAGAACGCAGGCGGGAGAGATACATTATTATATACACATGGGAAATTCTCGAGGGCTTAGTACCAAACTTGTACACAAAAATCACTCCCTACGAAAGCAAAAGACTCGGCAGGCGATTTAACATCCCCCCAATGAAGAGCAGGGGTGCCACTAGCACGTTGATGGACAACGCAATAAGTGTCAGGGGCCCAAGATTGTTCAACTGCCTCCCAGTATACATCAAGGGGATTACCAACAAACCCCTGGCTGTCTTCAAGCAGGCACTGGACAGGCACCTAAAGTCGGTACCTGACCAGCCGGGCTGTGGTTCGTACGTTGGACCGTGCGGCCAGCAGTAACAGCCTGGTTGATCAGGCTCTGGTCCAACAGGAGGCCTGGTCATGGACCGGGCCGCGGGGGCGTTGACCCCTGGAATTCTCTCCAGGTAGACTCCAGGTAGATTAATCAGGTTTATACATTTAAGTGATTAATCAACTTTGTTGGGAATGTTTGATATTGAGCATTTAGGTTTGGGTGAGAAGGTCGTTTTTTAGAATCGTTTTGAATTGGGGTACAAGCAGGGTTTTTTTGGCAATCACAGGTAATGAATTCCAAATTTTCGGGCCTTTTATATGCATTGAGTTTTTACATAGTGTTAGATGGACACGGGGAACATCGAGGAGTGATCTGTATCTAGTGTTATGGTCATGTGTCCTGTTAAAATTGGTAAGGAGAAGTTTGAGTGGTGGGTTAATATTTGCATAGAGTGTTCTATGTATGTAATAGGCACAGTAAAAAGTATGGATTTCTTGTATGGTGAGTAAGTTTAGATTTTTTAATATTGGTGGAGTATGTTGTCTGGAGTGTGAATTTGTTATCATTCTAACTGCAGCCTTTTGTTGTGTTATTAATGGTCTGAGATGAGTTATTGATGTTGAGCCTCATGCGCAGATTCCATAGGTGAGGTAGGGGTAAATGAGTGAGTGATATATGGTAAGGAGAGCTGGTTGTGGAACATAGTACCGTATCTTGGATAGTATTCCCACAGTCTTTGAGACTTTCTTGGAAATTTGTTGTATATGTGTTTGAAATTTTAGGCCACTGTCAAGATGGATTTCTAAGAATTTTCCCTCTGTGAGTTTTGTGATAGGGGACTCGTTTATAATTATGTTAAGTGGTACATTTGTAGCTCTGTTCCCAAACTGAATGAAATAGGTTTTATCAATATTGAGAGAAAGTTTGTTAGTCATCATCCAGGTAGATATTTTCTGCAATTCAGTATTTACAGTGTTGGCTAGTATGTCTGGGCTTGGGTGAGAGATAACGTATGTAGTGTCATCTGCAAATATTATGAGTTTGAGTAGTTGAGATGCATTTGGAAGGTCGTTAATGTAAATGAGAAAGAGAAGTGGGTCAAGAACACTTCCCTGTGGGACACCTACTGTAATAGTTTGTGCGGTAGAGCTAGCTTCATTTGTGTACACATATTGGTTTCTGTTGCTAAGGTATGATTTTAGGTAGTTGAGGGAGTGCCCTCTTATACCATAGTGTGATAATTTTAGGTGTAACAGATCATGGTCAACTGTATCAAAAGCTTTACGCAAATCAATGAAGATTCCCACTGGGATTTCTTTTTTCTCAAGAGCGGTGTAAATTATTTCTAGCATGTGTATAATGGCATCATTTGTATTTTTATTATGCCTGAATTCAAATTGACAGTGGTTGAGTACGTTGTGGGAGGTGAGGTAGGAATATATCTGTCTATGAATTAATTTTTCAAAGATTTTGGAGAGAAGGGGTAAGTTAGATATCGGCCTTTAGTTATTCAGGTCTGTTTGATCTCCTCCTTTGTGTATGGGGGTAACCCTCGCTATTTTGAGTATTGATGGGAAGGTAGAGGATTCAATGGATTTGTTAAAGAGTGTTGCAATAATTGGTGAGAGAACTTGAGAGGCTTTTTTGTATATAAAAGGTGGTAAGTTATTTAGGTCACCTGCCTTGTTTTTTAATGTGTTGATTATAAGTGAAACTTCTATTGGGTTGGTCGAGGCTAGGAATAGTGTGTTCAGATAGGTGCCAGTGAGATAGTCGTTAGGTGGAGTGTTTGAACTTGGGATTTTGCTTGCCAGCTTTTTTCCTAAGGTGGAGAAGAAATCATTGAGTTTGTTTGCTGTTTCAATAGGTGGGAGTAGGGGTTCATCTGGTTTTCTTAGCTTGATTGTTCTGTTTCTGGATATCTTTTTACTTCCTAGAATTTCAGATAGGGTTTTCCATGTCTTTTTCATATCACCTCTTAAGTTATTTAATCTGTTCTCATAGTACAATTTTTTTGACCTTCTTATCAGGCTCGTTAGGTTTGATGAGTAACGTTTTGTTTGTTCTCTTGTTATTTGACCCATTCTGTACTGTTTTTCATATAGGTGTTTTATATTAATGGATTTGAGTATGCTTGGTGTTAGCCAGGGACTGTTTATCCTTTTTGCTGTGATTTGTTTAGTTTTTTTTAGGGCAATGCTTATTATAGAGGTATTGGGTCTTTTTAAGAAAATTATTAATACATAAGTCCGTATCTGTGAAGTTGTCTATTTCTGTTTGCCAGTCAGTGTTTGTCATAGCTGTTATGAAGTTATTAATAGCTGTCTCATTATGTAGTCTGAAGGTAACTTTAGTAGTCTCTAGTGGTAATTTTCCGAGGTTGGTTATGAGAAAGGTAGGGTAGTGGTCTGTGGTATTGTCTGTGATTATGCCTGATATTAATGGGGATATGGTGTTAGTCCAGATATGGTCTAATAGAGAAGCACAGGTCTCTGAGATTCTTGTAGGTTTTGTTACTGTCGGGAGCAGCAAGCAGTTGCTCATAGTGTTTGTGAATTCAGTTACTTGTGGGTCCTGATCTTGTAGGAGGTTTATATTGAAGTCTCCTGTGAGGATTAACTGTTCTTTGTTCATGTGTCCATCAGTAATCATACTTCCTAATTTTTCACTAAATTGTTTAATATTTGACTGTGGTAATCTATAGATGTTTATAACTGTGAGAGTTTTTTTTAGGACACCTTATCAAACACCCAAACAATAACAATAACTTAAAGTGGTAAGATTGTCCCAAACACTTACACATGCAAATAAAATAAATACGATACAAATAGACGGATCACCACTTCAGGGAAGCTATTAGTAGAATATACAGTAAAATCAACCAACAAAATCAATCATGAAACCCTGTGTAGTATGCAACCAAACAAACATTCTACTGGATGGATTACATGCAACTTCTGTGGTAAATGCTGCCACGACCCTTGTGCAGGAATCTATTACACGAGATATTAAACAAGGGAAGTGTTTTTGGGTATGCCCAAATGGGACCGAACTGTGGAATAAAATCACATTGATATTAAAAAATGACAACATCAAATCGGACTTCATAAAAAAACATGACAGCATTCTATAACAGATGGGAAAGAAAAATCTGGGCCAGATGGTGCTATCGCCCCTGGTACAGATGTTGAAATGGTAGACAGTAACTGTAAGAATGGAGAAATAAATTATAGTGACCTGAAGAGGGACAGGAGCTCTAGTGAAATAAAGGATGGGGAAACAGGTGTAGACAAGGACACACAAAAAACAGTGTTACAAACTAGCAATAACATGGTAGATAGTAAACAGGGGGATGCCCAGGGAAATCCTGAAGATAAATTATCAGAAACTGATGAAGGCTCCATTGTTAGCACTAGTGTCGAAGACAGAAACAAGACAAGAACACACCCACCAATAGGGAATATAATGGGGAACACAGTCAACAAAAAAACAGGGCAAACGGAAACCAGGCCTATGTGAATATTATGCACTTGGTATCTGCAGGCATGGAAAATCTGGGAAATCAGATGGGACATGCAATTATGATCACCCCAGAAAATGCCGTGCCCATATGAAAACAGGCAAATTCAACCTCCTGTCCTGTAAGTCTTTCCACCCTGAAATGTGTGACTCATCAATTCAGGAAAGACAGTGCTATAACTTATATTGCCAGGCATACCACCTAAAGGATACGAGGCGACACAGAACATCCAGATCATGGCAAAACCTGGGTAGCCACAGCCACTCTGGAGAGAGAGGTTTTTTAGTGCCAGGAAGGAAAAAAAGCTGGCAGGAAATGACAGAAATTGTACACCAACTGCAATCATTTCTGGAGTGGAATCACAGTCAAGGGCCCCCACTCCAATACAACAGATATTAGTGCCAGGAAAAAAAGACCCCCCATACCAACGACATTCATCTTTGCAAATATACAGGGTCTAAAGCCAGCAACAAACAAGATACTTTACATTCGTGGACTGCTTACAGAGTCAAATGCTATGTTTGCAGCTTTCACAGAGACCCACATAAGAAATCACTTGGACAATGAAATATGGATCCCGGGCTACAACCTATACAGGTGTGACAGAGTGAACAGGCAAAAAGAGGGGGTTGGTCTATATATCACATAGTCACTTATATGTTCAGAACTACTAAATGCCTCAAATGATGTAGTTGAAGTATTAGCAATAAAGATCGAGAATCAAAACCTGGTCATCGTGGTTGTATACAAGCCCCCGGATGCAACGTCCCAACAATTCCATTAACAGCTTCTGAAAATTGACCACTGTCTCGAAAATCTTCCAGCTCCTGCCCCCAACATCTTCCTCCTATGGGATTTCAACCTAAGGCACCTAAAATGGAGGAACATTGCAAACAATGTGGTAGCAGAGATAACACCATGAGGCAGCTCAGATGAAAACTCAACACACATGAACTTTTAAATCTCTGCACCAAAATCACCTTAAACCAGCAAATAGTAGAGCCCACAAGATTAGAGAATAAGCTGGACCTCATCTTCACCAACAATGATGATCTGATACGAAATGTCATCATATCAAAAACAATATACAGTGGTCCACCGTGTAACGAAAAAACGTCATTCCAGAAGCCTGCGCAAGTGCCATTACCGAACACATATATTCCCTTAAGGAATAATGTCACGTAGGATAGTCTATTTCAGACCCCCAAAAATACACTTCCACAAGAACTTGCAATATTATACTTACATAATTGTACGATTTCCGGGTTGTTCGTCACTCGGGGGTCCACTGTACTCAGATCACAACATAATAGAGGTCCAGACATGCATGCGGGGAGCCCCAGATAAAAAAAATGTGATCAACCGCGAGGGAGCCTTCTTCAAATTAAACTTCAATAACAAAAACATAAGGTGGGACCAAGTAAACCAAGTTCTAAATGATATAAACATTTAAGATAGCCTAAGCATCATGGATCCTAACCTATGTCTAGAACAAATTAACTCCGTGGCACTCCAGGCCTCCTGTTGGACCAGAGCCTGATCAACCAGGCTGTTACTGCTGGCCGCACGCAGTCCAACGTACGAACCACAGCCCGGCTGATCCGGTACCGACTTGAGGTGCCTGTCCAGTGCCTGCTTGAAGACAGCCAGGGGTTTGTTGGTAATCCCCCTGATGTATGCTGGGAGGCAGTTGAACAATTTTAGGCCCCTGACACTTAATGTGTTGTCCCTCAACGTGCTAGTGGCACCCCTGCTCTTCATTGGGGGGATGTTACATCGCCTGCCGAGTCTTTTGCTTTCGTAGGGAGTGATTTTTGTGTGCAAGTTTGGTACTAAGCCCTCGAGAATTTTCCATGTGTATATAATAAAGTATCTCCCCCGCCTGCGTTCTAGAGAGTACAGGTTTAGGAACTTCAAGCGTTCCCAGTAGTTGAGGTGGTTTATCGCACTTATGCGTGCGGTGAAGGTTCTCTGCACATTTTCAAGGTCAGCAATTTCACCCGCCTTGGAAGGTGCAGTTAGTGTGCAGCAATATTCCAGCCTAGATAGAACAAGCGATCTGTAAAGTGTCAACATAGGCTTGGCATCCCTGGTTTTGAAGGTTCTCATTATCCATCCTGTCATTTGACGAGCAGATGCAATTGCTACTTTGTTATGGTCTTTGAAGGTGAGATCCACTGACATGATAAATCCCAGGTCTTTGACATTAGTTTTTCGCTCTATTGTGTGGTTGGAATTAGTTTTGTACTCCGATGAGATTTTAATTTCTTCACGTTTTTTGTATCTGAGTAATTGAAATTTCTCATCATTGAACTTCATATTGTTTTCTGCAGCCCATTTAAAGATTTGGTTTATGTCTGCTTGGAGTCTTGCAGTGTCTTCAACGGTGGACACTGTCATACAGATTCGGGTGTCATCTGCAAAGAAAGACACAGCACTGTGGCTTATATCCCTGTCAATGTCTGATATGAGGATGAGGAATAGGATGGGAGCAAGTACTGTGCCTTGTGGAACAGAGCTTTTCACAGTAGCTGCCTCAGACTTTACTCTGTTGACTACTACTCTTTGTGTTCTACATGTTAGGAAATTATAGATCCATCTACCAACTTTTCTTGTTATTCCTTTATCACGCATTTTGTGTGCTATTACACCATGGTCACACTTGTCAAAGGCTTTTGCAAAATCTGTGTATATAACATCTGCATTCTGTTTATCTTCTAGAACATCCAGGACCTTGTCGTAGTGGTCCAGTAGTTGGGACAGACAGGAGCGGCGTGCTCTAAACCCATGCTGTCCTGGGTTGTGCAATTGATGGGTATCAAGATGGGTGGTGATCTTGCTTCTTAGAACCCTTTCAAAGCTTTTTATGATATGGGACGTTAGTGCAATTGGTCTGTAGTTCTTTGCTATTGCTTTACTGTCTCCTTTGTGGAGCGGGGCTATGTCTGTTGTTTTTAGTAGCTGCGAGACCATCCCAGTGTCCATGCTCCCTCTCCATAGGATGTTAAAAGCATGTGATAGGGGCTTCTTGCAGTTCTTGATGAACACGGAGTTCCACGAGTCTGGGTCTGGAGCGGAGTGTATGGGCATGTCATTTATTGCCTTTTTTCGAAGTCATTTGGCGTCGTGGTGATGTCAAAAAGGCATGTGTCTCTCAAGTTTTGTGGCACTCTCATAAAAAATTAATTTAGGTTTTCGATTTTCAGTCTGGTTAGTGGCTCGCTAAAACTGAGTCATACTGGGACTTAGTACCACTCATTTCCTTGCTGTCATCTGTAGACCCATCCCGTTTAAGTAGGGCCCAATACTTGTTGTTGTTCTCGACTTTGATTTTGCATAGGAAAAGAAATACTTAGGGTTTCTTTCAATTTCATTTATAGCTTTTAGTTCTTCCTGTGTCTCTTGATTCCTGTAAGATTCCTTTAGTTTTAATTTGATGTTTGCTATTTCTCTGACTAGTGTCTCCCTACGTATTTCAGAGATATTGGCCTCCTGTAGCCGCTCCGTTATTCTTTGCCTTCGCCTGTATAGGGAGCGCCTCTCTCTTTCTAGTTTGCATCTTCTCCTCCTTTTCCTTAAGGGAACTTGCCTTGAGCAAACCTCAAGTACCACAGAGTTAATTTGTTTTAGACATATGTTGGGATCCGTGATGCTTAGGCAATCTTCCCAGTTTATATCATTTAGGACTTGGTTTACTTGGTCCCACCTTATGTTTTTCTTATAGAAGTTGAATTCGGAGAAAGCTCCCTCGCGGCTGATCACATTTTGTTGATCTGGGGCTTCCCGCATGCATGTCTGGACCTCTATTATGTTGTGATCTGAGTATATTGTTTTTGATATGATGACATTTCGTATCAGATTATCATTGTTGGTGAAGATGAGGTCCAGCGTTTAAGGTGAAATTGGTATAGATATTTAAAAGTTCATGCATGTGTGAATTTTCATCTGAGCTGCCTCCTGGTGTTATATCTTCTACCACATTGTTTGCGATGTTCCTCCATTTTAGGTGCCTGAGGTTGAAATCCCCCAGTAGCAAGATGTTGGGGGCAGGAGCTGGAAGAGTTTCCAGACAGTGGTCAATTTTCAGAAGCTGTTCCTGGAATTGTTGGGACGTTGCATCCGGGGCTTGTAGACAACCACGATGACCAGGTTTTGATTCTCGACCTTTATTGCTAATACTTCAACTACATCATTAGAGGCATTTAGTAGTTCTGAACATATAAATGACTCTGTGATATACAGGCCAACCCCCCCTTTTTGCCTGTTCACTCTGTCACACTTGTATAGGTTGTAGCCCGGAATCCATATTTCATTGTCCAAGTGATCTCTTATGTGGTTCTCTGTGGAAGCCGCAAACATAGCATTTGACTCTGTAAGCAGTCCACGAATGTAAGGTACCTTGTTGTTTGTTGCTGGCTTTAGACCCTGTATATTAGCAAAGATGAATGTAGTTGGATTGGTGGTACAGTGGGGGAGTCTCTTTTTCCTTGCTCTAATATCTATTGTAATGGAGTGGACGCCACTGACTGTGATTCCATTCCAGAAATGATTGCAGTTGGTGTACAATTTCTGTCATTTCCTGCCACCTTTTTTTCCTTCCTGGCACTAAATAACTTCTCTCTCCGGAGTGGCTGTGGCTACCCAGATTTTGCCATGGTCTGGATGTTCTGTGTCGTCTCGTACCCTTTACGTGGTATGCCTGGCAATATAAGTTATAGCACTGTCTTTCCTGAATTGATGTGTGGCACATTTCAGGGTGGAAAAACTTACAGGACGGGAGGTTGCATTTGCCTGTTTTCATATGGGCTCGGCATTTTCTTGGGTGATCATAATTGCATGTCCCATCTGATTTCCCAGATTTTCCATGCCTGCAGATACCAAGTGCATAATATTCTCATAGGCCTGGTTTCCGTTTGCCCTGGTTTTTTGTGACTGTGTTCCCCATTGGTGGGTGTGTTCCTGTCTAGTGTCTGTCTTCGTTACTAGTGCTAACAATGGAGCCTTCAACTGTTTCCGGTAATTTATTTTCAGTATTTCCCTGGGCATCCCCTTGTTTACTATCTACCTTGTTATTGCTAGTTTGTAACACTGTTTTGTGTGTGTCATTATCTACACCTGTTTCTCCATCATTTATTTCACTAGAGCTACTGTCCCTCTTCAGGTCACTATCATTTATTTCTACATTCTTAAATTTAGTGGCTACCATTTCAACATCTGTACCAGGGGCGGTAGCACCATCTGTCCCTGATTTTTTACTTTCCCAACTGTTATAGAAAGCTGTCATGTTTTTTTTGAAGTCTGATTTGTTGTTGTCATCTTTTAATATCGATGTGATTTTATTCCACAGTTTGGTCTCATTTGCACATACCCAAAAACACTTCCCTTGTTTAATATCTCGGGTAGTAGAGTTTTGAATGTCTACACAAGGGGCATAGCAGCATTTACCACAAAAGTTGCATGTAATCCATGCAGAGGAACATTTGCTTGTTTGTTTGCATTCTACACAGGGTTTCATGATTGATTTTGTTGGTTGCTTTACTGTATATTCTACTAATAGGTTCCCTGAAGTGGTGATCCGTCTATTTGTATTGTATCTATTTTATTTGCATGTGTAAGTGTTTGGACAATCTTACCTCATAAAAGTTATTGTTATTGTTTGGGTGTTTGATAAGGTCCCCTAAAACTCTGTCTGCTTATTGAATCTGGACAAGGATACCAGTTTTGAATCCAGTCAATGGTTCCCTTATTTCTTGGATCTGACGAGATCCAGTGTCACTTATTTAATGAATCTTGTAGGGGTTGTTTGGGTTACGCGAGACAGACCACTGGAAGATGATTAAACAGAGTAATAATGATCGGTATGGTACAAAAGTATAACTTGCGTGTTGGAGATAAAAACCGGTCCTGCTGTCGGCTCCTACTGTACGGCGGCCGTACCTCTGGCACCCTGGTTTACCTATGGCACCCTGTATACTTCTGGCACCCTGGTAAACCTCACCCGGCTTTAACACCTGGGTTTCCGTGCACTTATGGTTCACTCTACTGGGTTTAGTTTTGTTTTTTTCTACACCACAACACTGCTGTTTTTTCTATGATGACTGGAAGATATACAGACTTATGTTGGTGAAATCATTCACTGACAACTCACAACTCGACACTGTTTATCGTATTTTTCATCTGGAAAAATTACGTATTTCCTCAGGATTGTGCACCTATTCATATTTCATAGATTTTTATATCAATGTAATCACTAGATTTTGGTCAGGTATACTAACAGTTTAAAATTTCCAATACATGGACTTGTGTGGTAAGGACCCGGCGGCCGCTGGCAACTGATTTCAAACACGAAAGTCGTTAGGCCTACACTTCCACCTTTGTTTTCACTTTAACATCTATTAACTTATCTGTATACTACGGCACCACTGATATATTCACTATACGGATCTATCTTCAAGCTATTTTCAGGGAGACTTTCCTTCCTCTGACAAATATACGTTCTGTTTTGTTATTTCACATGGCACTTAAGTTCCCCTCTGGCTTTATGGCACTATGTTCTGGCACATTAATTCCCTTGTTTTTGACTCTGTATAACTGTTTTCTGCCTGGTTTGTTGCGAGCACTGGAGGGATGTACCTTATATGATCACTGGCACCGTTTTAAAGTTCTAGCACGTAAAGGAGACCGCGAAAAACACGAAAAAACATGGAACAAGACGGACGCATGTACAGACCTAGCCTAGCTGGGGTCCTTACCACGCAAGTCCGTGTATTGATAATCTTAAACTGTTAGTATAACTGACCAAAATCTAGTGATTACATTGTTATAAAGGTTTTTCTATGAAATATGAATAGGTGGGCAATCTTGAGGAAATAAGTAAATTGTCCAGCTCGGAAAATACGATAAACAGTGTCCATTTGTGAGTAGTCAGTGAACAATTTCAACAACATAAGTCCGTATATCATCAGTCAACCATAGTGAAAATCATCAGTGCTGTGGGGTAGGAAGTAGAAAAACTAAGCCCAGTAGAGTGAACCATAAGTGCATATAAACCCAGGTGGTAAACCAGGGTGAGGTTAACCAGGGTGCCAGAAGTAAACAGGGTGCCAGAGGTAAACCAGGGTGCCAGAGGTATGGCCGCCCGTCATAGTAGGAGCTACCAGAAGCATCGGGTTTTTTCTCCAACACGCAAGTTATACTTTTGTATCATACTGATCATTATTACTCTGTTTAATAATCTTCCAGTGGTCTGTCTCTCGAAACCCAAAAAAATCCCTACAGGATTCATTAAAAAAATGACACTGGATCTCGTCTGATCCAAGAAATAAGGTAACCATTGACCGAATTCAAACTGGTATCCTCGAACGGATTAAATAAGTGGACGGAGTTTTAGGGGTCCTTAACAAACAACCAAACAATAACAAAAACTTTAAGCGGTAAGATTGCCCCAAACACTTACACTTGCAAATAAAATAGATACAATACAAATAGACAGATCACCACTTCAGGTGAGCTATTAGTAGAATATACAGTAAAACAATTAACAAAATCAGTCATGAAACCCTGTGTAGTATGCAACCAAACAAACAAACGTTCCACTGGATGGATTACATGCAACTTCTGCGGTAAATGCTGCCACACCCCTTGTGTAGGCATTCAAGAATCTACTACACGAAATATCAAACAAGGGAAGTGTTTTTGGGTATGCACAAATGAGACCGAATTGTGGAATAAAATCACATTCATATTAAAAGATGACAACATCAAATCGAACTTCATAAAAAACATGACAGCATTCTATAACAGTAAGGAAAGTAAAAAATCTGGGCCAGATGGTGCTACCGCCCCTGGTACAGATGTTGCAATGGTAGTCAGAAACTGTACGAATGGAGAAATAAATGATGGTGACCTGAAGAGGGACAGGAGCTCTAGTGATGTAAATGATGGGGAAACAGGTGTAGACAAGGACACACAAAAACTAGTGCTACAAACTAGCAATACCCCGGCGGATAGTAAACAGGGGGATGCCCTGTGAAATACTGAAGATAAATTACCAAAAACTGATGAAGGCTTCATTGTCAGCACTAGAGTTGAAGAAAGAAACGAGACAGGAACACAAGCACCAATAGGGAATACAATAGGGAACACGGTCACAAAAAACCAGGGCAAATGGAAACCAGGCCTATGTGAATATTATGCTCTTGGTATCTGCAGGCATGGAAAATCTGGGAAATCAGATGGGACATGCAATTATGATCACCACATAAAATGCCGTGCCCATATGAAAACAGGAAAATGCAACCTCCCGTCCTGTAAGTTTTTCCACCCCGAAATGTGCCACTCATCAATTCAGGAAAGACAGTGCTATAACTTATATTGCCAGGCATACCACCTCAAGGGTATGAGGCGACACAGAACATCCAGACCATGGCAAAACCTGGGTAGCCACAGCTACACCGGAGAGAGAGGTTTTTGTGCCAGGAAGAAAAAAAAGCTGGCAGGAAATGACAGAAATTATACACCAACTGCAATCACTTCTGGAGTGGAATCACAGTCAATGGCCTCCACTCCAATACAACAGATATTAGTGCCATCAAAAAAAGACCTCTCCCCCATACCACTAATCCAACAACATTCATCTTTGCAAATATTCTTTGCAAAAATACCTTACATCCGTGGACTCCTTACAGAGTCAAATGCTATGTTTGCAGCTTTCACAGAGACCCACATAAGGGATCACTTGGACAATGAAATATGGATCCCTAGCTACAACCTATACAGATGTGACAGAGTGAACAGGCAAAAAGGGGGGGTTGGCCTGTATATCACAGAGTCATTTATATGTTCAGAACTACTAAATGCCTCAAATGATGTAGTTGAAGTATTAGCAATAAAGATCGAGAATCAAAACCTGGTCATCGTGGATGTATACAAGCCTCCTGATGCAACGTCCCAACAATTCCAGGAACAGCTTCTGAAAATTGACCACTGTCTGGAAAATCTTCCAGCTCCTGCCCCCAACATCTTGCTCCTGGGGGATTTCAACCTAAGGCACCTAAAATGGAGGAGCATTGCAAACAATGTGGTAGCAGAGATAACACCAGGAGGCAGCTCAGATGAAAACTTGCACATACATGAACTTTTAAATCTCTGCACCAAATTCACCTTAACCAGAAAATAGTAGAGCCTACAAGATTAGATAATACGCTGGACCTCAATTTCACCAACAATGATGATCTGATACGAAATGTCATCATATCAAAAACAATATACTCAGATCACAACATAATAGAGGTCCAGACATGAATGTGGGGAGCCCCAGATCGACAAAATGTGATCAGCCACGAGGGAGCCTTCTCCAAATTCAACTTCAATAACAAAAACATAAGATGGGACCAAGTAAACCAAGTCCTAAATGATATACAATGGGAAGATAGCCTAAGCATCACGGATCCTAACCTATGTCTAGAACAAATTAACTCTGTGGCACTTGAGGTTTGCTCAAGGCAAATTCCCTTAAGAAAAAGGAGGAAAAGATGCAAAGTAGAAAGTGAGAGGCGCTCCCTATACAGGCGAAGGCAAAGAATAACGGAGCGGCTACAAGAGGCCAATATATCTGAAATACGAAGGGAGACACTAGTCAGAAAAATAGCAAACATCGAATTAAAACTAAAGGAATCTTACAGGAATCAAGAAACGCAGGAAGAACTAAAAGCCATAAACGAAATTGAAAGAAACCCAAAGTATTTCTTTTCTTATGCAAAGTCAAAGTCGAGAACACCAACCAGTATTGGGCCCCTTCTTAAACTGGATGGGTCCTACACAGATGACAGCAAGGAAATGAGTGAGTTACTTAAGTCCCAGTATGACTCCGTTTTTAACGAGCCGCTAACCAGACTGAAAATCGAAGAAATAAATTATTTTTTTATGAGAGTGCCACAGAACTTGACTGACGCATGCCTATCTGACATCACCCTGACGCCAAATGACTTCGAAAAGGCAATAAATGACATGCCCATGCACTCCGCTCCGGGCCCAGACTCGTGGAACTCCGTGTTCATCAAGAACTGCAAGAAGCCCCTATCACATGCTTTTAACATCCTATGGAGAGGGAGCATGGACACTGGGGTCCTCCCGCAGTTACTAAAAACAACAGACATAGCCCCACTGATACGATATACAGATATACAGATACGATACATGATTCTGCTTGTTGACTTTGCCCAGTGCGGTCACAGCAGCTCTGACTTTCGGTTTTCAGTCTCCCTACGAACCCCGTTGGGGAGGGGAACCTTTACCTGCTCCACGATGACTCACCGAGTAAAAATCAAGGCTAAGGACTCTTCAACCACTGATGCTTCCAAGCTGGCTCTTGCTACTACCCTTAAAAGCAATTTGCAGTTGAAATTCTCAGGAATTTCCACTCTTCATGAAGCCTTCCTTGTCACATTCATCGATGATGAGGAAGCAGAAAAAGTCCTCTCACCACCTGCTATCAAGACCCTTGATGATCAAGGCTTTGTTCTCTCAACATCACCATTTATGAGAGCAAAACGATCGGTGTTTATGAAAAGGCTGGACAAACTTATCACCTCCATGACTACCGACGACATCAAGCAATCAATTGAAGATCTCAACGACTGGGCTGAATTAGAAGCTGTAATCAAGATCCCCAATGCCTCATCAATGCTGAAAATCACGTTTATCGACGTGAACATGGCTGCCAGAGCTCTCTCTGATGGTCTAGCTGTCTCATACTACTACATCAACCCTTGTCAACTTGAACCTGAACGTTTCAAGCAAATTTCACCCTGCTGGACATGCTTTTCCTACAGTCATTCTACCAACGATTGTCACGTCAAGAACAAGAAGATATGTTCCACCTGTGGGTCTGAAGGTCACGACTTTCGTTCCTGCACCTCCACTACTGCTGCATACTTGGAGACACTGCTTGTTGACTTTGCCCAGTGCGGTCACAGCAGCTCTGACTTTCGGTTTTCAGTCTCCCTACGATCCCCGTGTGGGAGGGGAACTTATACCTTCATCACGATGAGCTATGCAAATCGTGTCAAGATCAAACCCAACAGTGGCACTGTGAATGATTCATCCAAACTTGCTCTAGCAGTTGCTGTTAAGAGTGTGCTACATGTGAAGTTCAACACCATATTGACCTTGAAAGAAGCATTTATTGTTGTCTGCAACGATGATGAAGATGCAGAGAAGCTACTCACTACAACAGCCACTACCACTCTCTCTGAACGAGGATTTACAGTCATATCATCTCCAGCTCTCAGGGCAAGAAGAACAGTTTTCCTTAAGAAACTTGATAAGCTTCTTACAGTTCAACCTATCGACGAACTCAAGACATCCATTGAAGATCAAAACTCATGGGCCACAGTGGAGAGCATCATGAAAATACCTACAGCTTCCTCCATGCTCAAGGTCACGTTTACCGACGTCAACATGGCTGCCACTGCATTAGCCGACGGACTGGCTGTATATTATTACTGTGGAAAATATTGGTATTTTCCGAAACGTAAGAGCCGGGACTTCGACACTAACCCCCAAACCCCCAGGTGGCCCCATGATGTTATGCACTGTAGAGCATGCTGAAGGTTTTTTTGCAGCCCAAAAATAGTGGCACCGTAAAAAGGGGGCCCATCATCCCTAACCAGGGTATCACCCCTGTAGGAAGGGGGGATTTGACATTAATACAAAAAAAAAGGAGAGGATAAGAACGGCCCTGGGGCACTCCCCGGTATATAAGATGGGGTGAGGACATCGTGCCACCTACTGAACCCGGAAGGTTCCCCTTGAAAAAAATTGCGCACCAATGGAGGGGGGTCCGCCCGCCCCATGCAAGCTAGTTAAAAAAAATTTCCCTGTGGGGTGCAGAATCAAATGCCCGCAGACCAAAAAAAACAGCCAGAAGGAACCCCCCGGTTTCGAATGAGACTAACTGCACTTGAAGCAAAGAGTCGAGGGTGGACGCCCCCCCCGGGCCCCCTTGGGCAAAAGGACATGTTCCTCAGTCCCCATGAGAGCTGGCCACTAGTTTTCAACATTTCCCAACCGGGTTTACCTGGGAGAATTGGGGGGCACCCCTGTGGCCCGGTCGGACCAGGCCTTATGTTGGCCCCGGCCTGATTAACCGGTGTTACTGGGCCCACACGTCCAATGTACGAACCACGCCGGCTGGTCAGGTCCGACTTTAGGTGCCTGCCAGTGCCTGAAAACAGCCGGGGGGTTTTTGGAACCCCCTGTTATGCTGGGAGGCAGTTGAACAATCTTGGGCCCCCGACACTTATTGTGTTGTCCCCCAACGTGTGGGCACCCCCGCTTTTCTTGAAATTACATCGCCTGCCGGTCTTTTTTTTCGTAGGGGGGCCCCGTGTGCAAGTTTGGTAAAACCCCCCGAAATTTTCCACATGTATATTTGTATCTCCCCCGCCTGTGTTCTAGAATACAGGTTTGGGGAAATTTGCTTTTTCCCCCTAATTGAGGTGGTTTGTCACAGTTATGCGTGCCGTGAAGGTTCTCTGACATTCTCAAGGTCAGCAATTTCCCCGCCAAAGGTGCGTTAGTGTGCAGCAATATTCCAGCCTAGATAGAACAGGCGATCTGTAAAGTGTCAACATGGGCTTGGCATCCCTGGTTTTGAAGGTTCTCATTATCCATCCTGTCATTTTCTAGCAGATGTGATTGCTAGTTGTTATGGTCCTTGAAGGTGAGATCCTCTGACATGATCACTCCCAGGTCTTTGACATTAGTTTTTCGCTCTATTGTGTGGTTTGAATTAGTTTTGTACTCCGATGAGATTTTAATTTCCTCCACGTTTTCCGTATCTGAGTAATTTAAATTTCTCATCATTAAACTTCATATTGTTTTCTGCAGCCCATTTAAAGATTTGGTTTATGTCTGCTTTAAGTCTTGCAGTGTCTTCAACGGTGGACACTGTCATACAGATTCGGGAGTCATCTGCAAAGGAAGACATGGCACTGTGGCTTATATCCCGGTCTATGTCCGATTTGAGGATGAGGAACAAGATGGGAGCGAGTACTGTGCCTTGCGGAACAGAGCTTTCACAGTAGCTGCCTCAGACTTTACTGTTGACTACTACTTTTGTGTTCTACTTGTTAGGAAATTATAGATCCATCTACCAACTTTTCCTGTTATTCCTTTATCACGCATTTTTGTGCTATTACACCATGGTCACACTTGTCAAAGGCTTTTGCAAAGTCTGTGTATATAACATCTGCATTCTGTTTGTCTTCTAGAGCATCCAGGACCTTGTCGTAGTGGTCCAGTAGTTTGGACAGACAGGAGCGACCTGCTCTAAACCCATGCTTCCCTGGGTTGTGCAATTGATGGGTATCAAGATGAGTGGCGATCTTGCTTCTTAGAACCCTTTCAAAAAAAATTATGATATGGGACGTTAGCGCTATTGGTCTGTAGTTCTTTGCTATTGCTTTACTGCCCCCTTTGTGGAGTGGGGCTATGTCTGTTGTTTTTAGTAACTGGGGACGATCCAGTGTCAATGCTCCCTCTCCATAGCATGTTAAAAGCAGTTCTTGATGAACACGGAGTTCCATGAGTCTGGGCCTGGAGCAGAGTACATGGGCATGTCATTTATTGCCTTTTCGAAGTCATTTGGCTTCAGGGTGATGTCAGATAGACATACGTCTGTCAAGTTCTGTGGCACTCTCATAAAAAAATCATTTAGGTCTTCGATTTTCAGTCTGGTTAGCGGCTCGCTAAAAACTGAGTCATACTGGGACTTAAGTAACTCACTCATTTCCTTGCTGTCATCTGTGTAGGACCCATCCCGTTTAAGTAGGGGCCCAATACTGGTTATTGTTCTCGACTTTGATTTTGCATAAGAAAAGAAATACTTTGGGTTTCTTTCAATTTCATTTATGGCTTTTAGTTCTTCCCGCGTTTCTTGATTTCTGTAAGATTAATTTAGTTTTAATTGATGTTTGCTATTTCTCTGACTAGTGTCTCCCTTCGTATTGTAGCCGCTCTGTTATTCTTTGCCTTCGCCTGTATAGGAGCCTCTCTCTTTCTAGTTTGCATCTTCTCCTCCTTTTCCTTAAGGGAATTTGCCTGAGCAAACCTCAAGTGCCACAGAGTTAATTTGTTCTAGACAGGTTAGGATCCGTGATGCTTAGGCTATCTTCCCAGTTTATATCATTTAGGACTTGGTTTATTTGGTCCCACTTTATGTTTTTGTTATTGAAGTTGAATTTGGAGAAGGCTCCCTCGCGGTTTATCACATTTTGTTGATCTGGGGCTCCCGCATGCATGTCTGGACCTCTATTATGTTGTGATCTGAGTATATTGTTTTTATATGATGACATTTCGTATCAGATCATCATTGTTGGTGAAGATGAGGTCCAGCGATTCTTTAATCTTGTGGGCTCTACTATTTGCTGGTTTAAGGTGAATTTGGTGCAGAGATTTAAAAGTTCATGTGTGTGCGAGTTTTCATCTGAGCTGCCTCCTGGTGTTATCTCTGCTACCACATTGTTTGCAATGTTCCTCCATTTTAGGTGCCTTAGGTTGAAACCGCCAGGAGCAAGATGTTGGGGCAGGAGTTGGAAGATTTTCCAGACAGTGGTCAATTTTCAGAAGCTGTTCCTGGAATTGGGACGTTGCATCCGGGGGTTTGTATACAACACGATGACCAGGTTTTTTATTCTCGATCTTTATTGCTAATACTTCAACTACATCATTTGAGGCATTTAATAATTCTGAACATATAAGTGACTGTAATACAGGCCAACCCCCTTTTTTCCTGTTCACTCTGTCACACCTGTATAGGTTGTAGCCCGGGATCCATATTTCATTGTCCAAGTGATCTCTTATTGGGGGTCTGTGAAACCCAAACATGGCATTTGACTCTGTAAGCAGTCCACAAATGTAAGGTATCTTTTTTTGTTGGGCTTTAGACCCTGTTTTTTAAAAAGTATGTGTTGGATTGGTGGTTGGGGGGGGGGCTTTTTTTTCCCGGAAAACTGTTGTATTGGGAAAGGAGGCCATTGATGGTTCCACTCCAGAAATGATTCGTTGGTGTACAATTTCTGTCATTTCCTTTTTTTTCCTTCCTGGCACTAAAAACCCCTTTTTCCCGGATGGTGTGGTACCCCGGTTTTCCATGATCTGGTGTTCTTGGGCACCTCGCCCCTTTAGGGGGTATGCCTGCCAATATAATTAACACTGTCTTTCCGAATTATAGTGGCCTTTGGGTGGAAAAAAATTAAACGGGGGGATGCATTTGCCTGTTTTTATATCCGGATTTCCTGGGGGGATCATAATTGCATGTCCCATCTGATTTAGATTTTCCATGCCTGCAAGCAAGTAAGTAAGTAAGTTTTATTCAGGTATAAAAAATACATTTACATACATTATCATAATAGCAATATGTGTATAGAACCTAGGTAACCCAAAAATCAAGTGACTTATTTCCAAGTGCATAATATTCCTAGGCCTGATTTCCGTTTGCCCGGTTTTTGGACGTGTTCCCCCTTGTTTTCCCCTATTGGTGGGTGGTTCCTCTTCATCGTTTTGGTAATTTATCTTCAGTATATCCCGGGTTTCCCCCCGTTTTTCTACCGTTGTATTGCTAGTTTGTAAACTTTTTTTTGGGCCCTTTCTAAACCTTTTTCCCCCATCATTTATTTCACTAGAGCCCGTCCCCTTTCAGGTCACTATCATTTATTTCTCCTTCTTACAGTTACTATCTACCATTTCAACTCTGTACCAGGGCGGAGCACCATCGGCCCAGTTTTTTTACTTTCCCAACTGTTATAGAATGCTGTCATTTTTTTTTGAAGTCCGATTCGATTTGTATTTTTTTATCGATGTGTTTTTATTCCCAGTTCGGCTCATTTGGGCATACCAAAAAATTTCCCCTTTTTAAATCTCGTGTAGTAGATTTTTGAATTTAAAAGGGGGCGGGCCCAATTTCCCACAGAAGTTGAGTAATCCTAGGGAACTTTTTTTTTTTTGGGTTGCATACACACATGGTTTCATGATTGATTTTTTGGTTGTTTTTACTGTATATTCTATAAAGCTTCCTAAGTGGTGATCCGTCTTTTGTATCAACATTTTATTTGCATGTGTGTGTTTGGGAAAATTTTTCCTTTAAGTTTTGTTATTTTTGGGTGTTTGTAAGGCCCTAAAACTCCGTCCGTTTTTGAATCGGTGAGGATACCAGTTTTGAATCCGGCAATGGTTCCCTTTTTTCTTGGATCGCAAAATCCAGTGTCACTTATTTAATGAATCCTGTAGGGATTTTTTGGGGTTGGAGACAGACCCGGGAAGATGATTAAACAGAGTAATAATGATCAGTAGATACAAAAATATAACTTTGTGTTGGGAAAAAAAAAAAAGGCTTCTCAGCTCCTACTGTACGGGGGCCCTCCTCTGGCACCCTGGTTTACCTCTGGCACCCTGTTTACTTCTGGGACCTTGTTTACTTCTGGCACCCGGTTAACCCACCCCGGTTTAAACCTGGGTGTTTATCACTTTTGGTTACTCTACTGGGTTTGGTTTTTTTCACCACAACACTGCTTTTTTCAGTGACTGGAAGATATACGGTCTTATGTTGTTGAAATCGTTCACGACAACACACAACTCGACACTGTTTTCTATTTTCAGCTGGGGAAACGTTTTTTCAAATTGTGCACCATTTATTTCATAGAATTTTTTTTTATCAATGTAATCACTAGATTTTGGTCAGGTTACTAAAGTTTAAAAATTTTCAATACATGGGCTAACGTGGTAAGGACCCCCGGCCGCTGGCAACTGATTTCAAACCGAAACTCGTTAGGCCTACACTTCCGCCTTAGTTTTACTTTAACATCTTTAACTTTTCTGTATTACACACCACTTAGATATTCACTATACAGATCTATTCACCCATTTTCAGGGGGGCTTTCCCTTCCCTGACAAATAATCGTTTGTTTTTTTTTTTCACACGGCATTAATTCCCCCTGAGATTATGGCACTATGTTCTTGCCCCAATTCCCTTGTTTTTTACTCAGTATAACTGTTTTCTGCCTGATTTGTTCCGAGCACTGGAGGGATGTACCTTATAAGATCACTGGCACAGTTTTAGGGTTTTAGCACGTAAAAAAAACCCCAAAAAAAAAAAAAAAAAGGAGCAAGACGGACACGGTAAAAACCGCCCTGCCAAAAAGGGCAGTAAACGGGGCGGAAAAGTCTGGTTGGGATTATCTTTGCCTGGCTTCAGAATCGGGAAACCCGGAGGGGCTTCCCCTCGGGAAAAATCCAAACCAGCTGCCTTAAAACCCCCGCAGGCATCTGTACAAGAGGGGGGGGATGCAGAAGAATAATAAGGATTTTTCCTCCCCAGGGAAGAATGGGAAGAAAGCTGGGGAGTGCCTCAGTTCATGAGAACTGAAGGAGATGCCAGCACCTGACATCAACCTTGGGTTTGGGGCAGAGGACCCCATTTGAACACCTTAAAAGGGAGGGGGGGGGAAAAGCAAAATTAGGACAAAAAAAAAGCAAACAATTCCTTTATCCTGGGGAAAGTGGGTTTCACCTCCCCCAACATGGGAAAGGAGCTTACAGATCGTGATCC
>WNWK01015138.1:0-48854 GCA_009830355.1 Cherax destructor
GTATTCCGTTGGACTGTCCACTTTATCAACGACGCGCAGAATTTACCTCCAACGGCGTCTTCGCTCTGCGGCCCTTTCTTTACCTTCCCTTCTTGCTGATGGACCCTCCTTTAATCCTGACTCTCTCGTTGACTTTTTGACAGAAACTGACTTACTACACAAACTCTGAAGATTATACCTTTAGCACCTCCCTCAGTCCCTTCTACCTCAATCTCTTGCTACCCTCTATCCCTGCACTATCCACTGTCCTGCTGCACTCCATACCCTACTAATCATCCATCTCCCTCTTACAACCCATTCTCCCAGCATCCTGCAATAACCTGCAGTGCTGTATGACCCTTGTGGTTTAGCGCTTCTATTTGATTATAATAATAATGTCAAATGTCATCACTGTAATTACTGGACTGATAAGAAGAGATAAGACTATGGCTCACCCTCTCGTGAAATGTCACCAGAGTCATTAGTGGAGATCAGATGAGATAAGGCAGTGACACAAATTATTATTATTATTATTATTATTATTATGCACCATTATTATTATTATTATTATTATTATGCACCATTATTATTATTATAATTATTATTTTTATTATTATTATTATTATCATTATTATTCACTATCATTATTATTATTATTTTTATGCACTATCATTATTATTATTATTATTTAAGTACAATTTTAGTACCTAATATTAGTGTCAGAACACAGATTGGCTATGAAATCACAAGAACTACTATAAATTGTGATTATGAGAACATGAAAATGATATAAAATAATAAAATAAAGTGAAAAAAGATATATCGGCAACGATTCTGCAAGCGGCAGGACTCCTGTTGCTGTCAGGTGAGCATCCAGTGCCAACTTCTCCGCCTCATATCTCGGTAACTACTGACCCAAATTTTTATTTTTATCCTATAACACTTAAAAAATGTGCTCTTTATTTCTATAAAAAATATTTTTTTTTCAAAAGATTCGGGCACTGGGCGAGCTAACGTAAATATACGTTTGGACCATTTAAGGGTTAAATGGGCTGCAGAAAACAATATGAAGTTCAATGATGAGAAATTTAAATTACTCCGATATGGAAAATGTGTGGAAATTTAAATCTCATCGGACTATAAAACAAATTCCAACCACAATAGAGCGAAAAACAAATGTCAAAGACCTGGGAGTGATTATGACAGAGGATCTCACCTTCAAGGACCATAACTCTGTAGCAATCCCATCTGCTAGAAAATTGACAGGATGGATAATGAGAACCTTCAAAACCAGGGATGCCAAGCCCATGTTGCACCTTTCAAGGCAGGCAAAATTGCTGACCTAGAAAATGTACAGAGAACTTTCACGGCATGCAAAACTGCGATAAACCACCTCAATTACAGGGAACGCTTGAAGTTCCTAAACCTGTACTCCCTGGAACGCAGGCAGGAGAGATACATTATTATATACACTTTGAAAATCCTAGAGGGATTAGTACCAACCAGGCTGACTGAGACAAGTGCACCCATAATTGACCATACATGGACCAATATACTAGCCCCCCTTAAATCAGGGATAATTACAGACAGCACTACAGACCACTACCCCTCCTTCTTAACAAAGAGGATGGAATAACAAATAAATATGAAGAGTGGAATGAAAGAATAGATGAGAAGTCCCCAGACATCATAGCAGTCACAGAAACGAAACTCACTGAGGCAATAACAGATGCAATCTTCCTACAGGGATATCAGATCCTGAGGAAAGTTAGACTGGGCTATATTGTGTACATTAACGTTGAAAACGTTAATGTACACAACGTAATGCAAGTCTTTCATCAAAAATGGATATTTCTGGAGGATCCATTTCAAATTTGATGAAAAAGTTTTCAAAGAAATAAATAACATGAGTCACTCCCTACGAAAGCAAAAGACTCGGCAGACGATGTACCATCCCCCAATGAAAAGCAGGTGTGCCACTAGCACATTGAGAGACAACACAATAAGTGTCAGGGGCCCAAGACTGTTCAACTGCTTCCCAGCATACATAATAGGGATTACCAATAGATCCCTGGCAGTCTTCAAGCAGGCACTAGACAGGCACCTAAAGTCGGTACCTGACCATCCAGGCTATGGTTCGTACATTGGACTGTGTGTGGCCAGCAGTAACAGCCTGGTTAATCAGGCTCTGATCCAACATGAGGCCTGGTCACAGACCGGGCTGCAGGGCGTTGACCCCCGGAACTCTCTCAGGTAAACTCCAGGTACTCCAGATGCCTCTAACTCTCCATTTAATAACTCTTCTCTCCCATTTTTAACTGACAAATCCATTTTTACCCTAGGCTTTCTCAACTTATTAATCTCACTCCAAAAATTTTTCTTATTTTCAACAAAATTTGTTGAAAACATCTCACCCACCCTCTCATTTGCTCTCTTTTTACATTGCTTCACCAATTTCTTAACCTCTCTTTTTCTCTCCATATTCTCCTCCCTCCTTGCATCACTTCTACTTTGTAAAAACCTCTCATATGCTAACTTTTTCTCTTTTACATCTTTACATCATCATTCCACTAATCACTCTTCTTCCCTCCCGCACCCACTTTCCTATAACCACAAATTTCTGCTGAACACTCTAACACTATATTTTTAAACTTAACCCATACCTTTTCTACCCCATTGCCTATACTCTCACTAGCCCATCTGTCCTCCAAAAGTTGTTTATATCTTACCCTAACTGCCTCCTCCTTTAGTTAATAAATCTTCACTACTCTCTTACTTGCTGTTTCCATTCTCCTTGTATCCCATCTACCTTCTACTCTCACAGTAGCTACAACTAAAAAGTGATCTGGTATATCTGTGGCCCCTTTATAAACATGTACATCCTGAAGTCTACCCAACAGTCTTGTTTTTTTTTTATTTACACATAGGCCATTTCCCACCAAGGCAGGGTGGCCCGACAAAGAAAAATTTTCATCATCACTCACTCCATCACTGTCTTGCCAGAGCCATGCTTACACTACAGTTATAAAACTGCAACATTAACACCCCCTTTTTCAGAGTGCAGACACTACTTCCCATCTATCTACAAGACTCAAGTCCGGCCAGCTGGTTTACCTGAATCCTTTCATAAATGTTACCTTGCTCACACTCCAGCAGCACATCAAGTCCTAAAAACCATTTGTCTCCATTCACTCCTATCAAATACGCTACAATTGCTGGAAGTCCAAGCCCACCGCACACAAAACCTCCTTTACCCCTACCTCCAACCTTAGGAAAACTCCTACCCTGCCTTCCCTCCACTACAGATTTATACACTCTTGAAGTCATTCTATTTCATTCCATCCTCTCTACATGTCTGAACCACCTCAACAACCCCTCCTCAGCCCTCTGGATAATAGTTTTAGTAATCCTACACTTCCTCCTAATTTCCAAACTACGTACATTCTCTGCATTATAATCACACCACACATGCCTTCAAATATGACATCTCCACTGCCTCCAGCCTTCTCCTTGTTGCAACATTCACAACCCATGCCTCACACCTATACAAGATTGTTGGTAAAACTATACTCTCAAACATTCCCTTCTTTGCTTTCATGTATAAAGTTCTTTGTCTCCACAAACTCCTCAGTTCACCACTCACATTTTTACCCTCATCAATTCTATGATTTACCTCATCCTTCATAGACCCATCTGCTGACATGTCCACTCCCAAATATCTGAATACATTCACCTCCTCCATACTCTCTCCCTCCAATCTGATATCCAATCTCTCGTCACCCAACTTTTTTGTTATCCTCATTTCCTTACTCTTTCCTATATTCACTTTTAATTTCCTTCTTTTACATACCCTACCAAACTCATCCATCAACCTCTGCAATTTTTCTTCAGAATCCCCCAAAAGCACAGCAACTGTGACAACTCTCACTTTGTGTTAGATTATTTATCTTTTAACCCCACACCTCTTGCCAACAGCCGAGCATTCACTTCTCTTACAACTCCATCTATAAATATATTAAACAACCATGGTGACATCATCACATCCCTGTCTCAGTCCCACTTTTACTGGGAAATAATCTCCCTCTCGCCTACATACTCTAACCTGAGCCTCACTATCCTCATAAAAACTTTTCACCGCTTTCAATAACCTACCTCCTATTCCATACATTTGCAACATCTGCCACATTGCCCCCCTATCTACCCTATCATATGCCTTTTCCAAATCCATAAATGCCACAAACACCTCTTTACCCTTATCAAAATATTGTTCACCTATATGTTTCACTGTAAACACTTGGTCAACACACCTCCTACCCTTCCTAAAGCCCCCTTGTTCATCTGCTATCCTGCTCTCCATCTTACTCTTAATTCTTTCAATAATAACTCTACTGTACACTTTCCCAGGAATACTCAACAGACTTATTTCCCTATAATTTTTACACTATCTTCTGTCCCCTTTGCCTTTATACAAAGGAACTATGCATGCTTTCTGCCAATCCCTAGGTACCTTACCCTCTTCCATACATTTATTAAATAAAAACACTAACCACTCCAAAACTATATCTCCACCTGTCTTTAACATTTCTATCTTTATCCCATCAATCCCAGCTGCTTTACCCCCTTTCATTCTACTCACTGCCTCACGAACTTTCCCCACAGTCACAACTGGTTCTTCCTCACTCCTATAAGATGTTATTCCTCCTTGCCTTATACATGAAATCACAGCTTCCCTATCTTCATCAACATTTAACAATTCCTCAAAATATTCCCTCCATCTTCCCGATACCTCTAACTCTCCATTTGATAACTCTCCTCTCATTTGCTCTCTTTTTACCCTTTCATTTGCTCTGTTTTTACATTGCTTCACCACTTTCTTAACCACTCTTTTTCTCTCCATATACTACTACTCCCTCCTTACATCATTTCTATTTTGTAAAAACCTTTTGTATGCTAACTTTTTCTCTCTTACTACTCTCTTTACATCATCATTCCACCAATCGCTCTTCTTCCCTCCCGCACCCACTTTCCTGTAACCACAAACTTCTGCTCAACACACTAACACTATATTCTTTAACCTACCCCATACCTCTTCTACCCCACTGCCTATATTCTCACTAGCCCATCTGTCCTCCAACAGTTGTTTATTTCTTACCTGAACTGCCTTTAGTTTATAAATCTTCACTTCTCTCTTACTTGCTGTTTCCATTCTCCTTGTATCCCATCTACCTTTTACTCTCACTGTAGCTACAACTAAAAAGTGATCTGATATATGTGTGGCCCCTTTATAAACATGTACATCCTGAAGTCTACTCAACAGTCTTTTATCTACCAATATGTAGTCCAACAAACTACTGTCATTTCGCCCTACATCATATCTTGTATACTTTTTTATCCTCTTTTCCTAAAATATGTATTACCTATAACCAAACCCCTTTCTATACAAAGTTCAATTAAATGCTCCCCATTATCATTTACACCTGGTACCCCAAACTTACCTACCACCCCCTCTCTAAACGCTTCTCCTACTTTAGCATTTAGGTCTCCTACCACGATTACTCTCTCACTTGGCTCTAAAGTTCCTACACACTCACTGAACATCTCCCAAAATCTCTCTCTCTCTCCTTTACACTCTTCTCCAGGTGCATACACACTTATTATGACCCACTTTTCACATCCGACCCTTATTTTAATCCTCATAATCCTTGAATTTATACATTTATGTTCCCTCTTCTCTCTCCATAACTGATCCTTCAACATTATTGCTACCCCTTCCTTAGCTCTAACTCTCTCAGTTACTCCTGACTTAATCCCATTTATTTCTTCCCACTGAAACTCGCCTACCCCCTTCAGCTTTGTTTCACTTAGAGCCAGGACATCCAGCTTCTTTTCTTTCATAACATTAGGAATCATCTGTCTCTTATCATCTGCACTACATCCACGCACATTCAAACATCCCAATTTAATAAAGTTTTAACTTATCTTGTTTTTAGTAATTTTTACAGGAAAAAGGGTTACTAGCCCATTGCTCCCGGCATTTAGTCACTTCTTACGACTCGCATAACTTACAGAGGAAGAATTCTGTTCCACTTCCCCATGGAGATAAGCAGAAATAAACAAGAACAAGAACTAGGACGAAAAATAGAAGAAAAACCCAGAGGGGTTAGTATATATGTATACAGGTATCCCTCAACATTCGCGAGGGTTAGGGGATCAAGAGCCTCATGAATGTTGAAAAATTGCGAATGTTTGGTGCCCCAATATATTGTAGGGAAATAGTATAATAGCATTTACGTACTTAGTCTAACAATACTGCTTCCTTAAGTTGAAAGTTCTCATAAAACACATGAAAACATTGTAAAATATTGTACTATATACATACATGTTGTAGTGACATGGGCTGGCTGTGGAGGGAGGCCTGTAATAGTATAATTATACAATATTTTATAGTGTTGTGAAGCGTCATGGGGAATCACTAGTTACTGACACACTGCTGCTTCTCCCACTGCTGTAGCTCCGCCCACTTTATTATGATGCCAAATGTTGAATTAAATATGTATATTAGAAGAAAAATAAAATAAAAATGAAACTCCAACTTCATAACTTATTTTAATTTGCATAACTCATATATTTTAGAAAATAATAAAAAACTAAAATACACATACAACGAGTTAAGCTTACAGAAAAATACATTAAATTCACCATCTAACATCGTTATGAAGTGGGAGGAGCTAAATGAGGGAGGGAGGTGAGCAGTAGTATTCAGTGTCTGGTGAGTCGTGATGGGTGATGCATGTTAGCCGTGGCGCTAATAAAATGTTGTGTAATTACACTAATATTAGTAATAAAGGTAATCTATCTATTACATTTATTCCAAATTGATATCAGAAACATGATAAATACCCTAGAACTGTAATAAAGATGCTGAAATGAATAATATATGCCATCTAACATCATTATGAAGTGGGAGGAGCTATTGGAGATGGAGTGGCAGCAGTAACATTCAGTGTCTGGCGAGTCATGGGTGATGGATATTAGCCTTAACGCTAATGAAATGTTGTGTAATTACACTAATACGTATTAGTATTAAAGTTATGTATCTTTTATCACTCTTGTCATAAGAAAAAATGCAAAAATAGCACAAGTAAGTTTATTCAGGTATATACAAATACAGTTACATAGATTATCATACATAGCAGCATATGTGTAGAGAACTTAGGATAACCCAAAAAGTCAGACAGTGACTTATTTATTATTAGAATAATAATAATAATTTATAATCATAAAACATCATAAAATATTGCACTATATATATATATACACATACATGTTATATATATATATACATACATGTTATATATATACATACATGTTATATATATACATACATGTTATATAGTATATACATACATGTTATACTATATAGTTTAATAAATAATGAACAAACAATGATGACTTGTGATGATGATGACAATGATGATGGTGATGATAGTTAGCCATGCAGTTACTGATGACAGTTGAATGGAGGTGATTATATGGAGTGTAACTGCATGGTATGACGAGTCTAGTGTGTGGATTCTAACTCATCACTGCCGACAGGTTGAGGTTCAGGTGAGGCAGTAGGGGTAGTGGCAGGCTTCCTTGTGAAGAGCATTGTGATGGCCAACTGAGACCGTTTCCTCTTCATATCTACAAACAGAGTTTTGTAGGGAATTATGCTCCTATCAATGTCGTTCATCACCTTCAAAGCCCTCAACATCGATGGGTCTATGTCATAACAAAATTGTTTGAGCTGTGCTGTCATTCTCATCGCTTGCCCTAGTTTTTCAAGGGTGAGGGCTTTAGGTTGATTGGCCTGAGCAACTCTCTTCATCCTCACTCTCTGCCTGCACAATCTCCAACAACTCTTCATCATTCAGGCCCAGTGCATGTTCTTCAACCAGTTCTCTCACCTCACCCTCCTTCTTGTCCTCGAACCCTTCACCACCAACTAGCCTTGCTAACTCCACAGTCTTCCTCACAGCTTTGTTAACCTCGTCCTAAGGAGCAAATCCAACAAAATCACAGACACACTCTGGCCACAAAGCCCTCCAACAACCCATCACCATATGAGGTTGCAAATCCTTGACACTATCATTCAATACTGAGAGGCAATCAGCGATGGTAAATTTCTTCCAGTATTGAGTGACACTCATATCTGGATCTGCATCGAACACAGCATGGAGCCTTTGCATTGACCTTCGTGTGTAGTAGGCTTTAAATGTAGCTATCACACCCTGATCAAGAGGTTGTATCAGGGAGGTTGTGTTTGGCGGCATGAACACAACTTCAACATCGTCAAACATTCCCTCCAGTGATGGTGGGTGACCTGGAGCATTATCAAGAAGCAGGAGGATTTTGTTTGGGAGGCCCTTCTCTTGTAGATACTCCCGTACCTCCATCAGGAAGCAGTGGTGAAACCAGTCCATAAAGATGACGTTGGTGGTCCATGCTTTCGGATTGTTCATCCAGAATACTGGAAGGAGATTCTTGTTGCGTCCCTTCAGTGCTCTGGGGTTGGCACATTTATAAATAAAGCCTGGCTTTATCATGTGCCCAGCAGCGTTAGCACATAGCATTAATGTGCATCGGTCTTTTGCAGCCTTGAACCCTGGCGCAGTCTTCTCCTTGGCGATGAAGGTCCTGGCAGGCATCTTCTTCCAAACCAGGGCTGTTTCATCCATATTCCACACCTGTTCAGGCAAGTATCCCTTCTCATCGATGATTTTTTTCAAAGCGCCAGGGAATGCAGCTGCCGAAACGTGATCTGCCTAACTTGATTCTCCACTCATCTTCAGGTTGTGCAGGGAGAACCGTCTCTTAAATTTTTCAAACCATCCTTTACTTGCTAGGAAGTCAGGATGGGTAGGTTCTGAGCTGGTGCTAGCCTCATTACTAGCCAACGTATCATACAAAGTCTTTCGCTTTACACGAATCACATTGCTGTCTATGGGATTTCCTTTTCTGTTTTGGTCTGAAATCCACACAAATAATGCCGATTCCATCTTAGACATCGCACTGTACTTGTGACACTTGCTTGGCTGAAGGAGGAGCAGTAGATGCTAGTGCCGCCCTTATCTTGGCCTCATTTTTCTTGATAGAGCGCACTGTGCTTTCGTTTACATTAAATAATCTTCCAGTGGCAGAACTGCTCAAATTACCTGCCCTACACTTGTCTAGCAAGTTCACCTTCTGCTCCAGATTCATGACTTTCTTTGAGCGCTTAGGTATTGGCTCATCAATAGCGGTTGCTGCTCGCTTGGGGGCCATACCTGCACCACTACACAAACACGATAGGACACAGAAACAACACAGACTGACGTGAAGAGTAGCTGGACAATGAGTGAGTGAGCTGGCTGCCAGGTCAGAAGGAGGGTAGTAGGGACACACAAACAACACAGACCGATGTGAAGAGTAGCTGGACAATGACTGAGTGAGTGAGTGAGTGGTGGGTGGGCTGGCTGCCGGGTCGGAAGGATGGTAGTAGGAATGCGTGGGTGGCGGGAAACTTGAATATAATTTGGCGGCTGGGAATTTGGCAGCTGGGAATTTCGCGGATGGAAATTTGGCGGATGGAAATTTGGTGGCAGGGAATTTGGCGGCCGGGAATTCGCGAATGTGCGAAGCCCGCGAAAGTAGAAAACGCGAAAGTTGAGGGATACCTGTATATGCTTTTACATGCATGTGTAGTGCGACCTAAGTGTAAGTAGAAGTAGCAAGACATACCTGTAACCTTGCATGTTTATGAGACAGAAAAAGAGACCAGCAATCCTACCATCATGCAAAACAATTACAGGCTTATGTTTCACAATCATTTGGTAGGACGGTAGTACCTCCCTAGGTGGGTGCTGTCTACCATCCTACTACCTGTAGTGTATATGCATTTTATCACTCTAGGACACTTTAAAAGCCTAGTATATAATGTGTGAGTGGGGTAGCAAGATGGGGGTTACATACCTACCACACTTTCATACCTAACTACCATACTATTCACCTTGCACCCTATATTAAGACCATTAAGACTACAAATATTTTAAGGTAAGTAATGAGTGTACTGTATATGCATTTTATTGCTCTAGGGCAGTAAATGACTAGTATATAATGTAATATTCACTTGAGAAGAAACAAAGCCAGACTGACTCACAACGACTGTGCGGGGAGGCATGCAGACATGGGTACACGGACAGGTCTGGTACGAAACACTGGGCACAGTGCGAAACTCGGGACAAAATTTAGCTGAAAAAACGGTTCTAAACTCGAGAAGTACGATACTCAGGCCGTACGAAACTCGGGGTTCCAGTGTATTTCTATCTTGTTAAAGTGAGTTGCATTAAACTGGCTTTACTGAACTTCCTCTTACTGATAGTTCCTCTCAGCCTTGTAGTGTTCTTTTACCCATACAGGTGTGACTCATTTTGTGAAAACTGTATAATAATAATATGTTGCACTTTTTGAATTTTAGTATCAGCAAGCTTCTGAAAAGATAATGATGGAGTGATGATGACAGTGTTTTCTCTTTTTCTGAGTCACCCAACCATGGTGGGAAATAACCGATTTATTTAAAAAAAATAGTCTTGTGTATTATGCATAAAATGTGTAGCTATGAGATTAGAGGACATATAAATCTGTAGTGGAGGGAAAGCTAGGTAGGATTCTTCCAACGAAAAGTTGGAAGAAGGGGATAGAGGAGGTTTTGTCTGCAAGGGGCTTGGACACCAAGCAGGTATGTGTGAACATGTTATAAAGGAGCGGAGGCAAATTGGTTTTTGGACATGACTTGCGATTGAAGTGTGAGCTAGATAACATTTGTGAAGACATTTAGGGAAACTGGTTAATTGAACTTGAGTTCTGGAGGTGGGAAGTACAGTGCCTGCACTCTGAAGGAGGGGTGAAGGTGGGAAGTACAGTGCCTGCACTCTGAAGGAGGGGTGAAGGTGGGAAGTACAGGGCCTGCACTCTGAAGGAGGGGTGGAGGTGGGAAGTACAGTGCCTGCACTCTGAAGGAGGGGTGAAGGTGGGAAGTACAGTGCCTGCACTCTGAAGGAGGAGTGGAGGTGGGAAGTACAGTGCCTGCACTCTGAAGGAGGGGTGGAGGTGGGAAGTACAGTGCCTGCACTCTGAAGGAGGGGTGAAGGTGGGAAGTACAGTGCCTGCACTCTGAAGGAGGGGTGAAGGTGGGAAGTACAGTGCCTGCATTCTGAAGGAGGGGTGGAGGTGGGAAGTACAGTGCCTGCACTCTGAAGGAGGGGTGGAGGTGGGAGGTAAAGTGCCTGCACTGTGAAGGAGGGATAGAGGTGGGAAGTACAATGCCTCCTCTCTGAAGGAGGGGTGGAGGTGAGAAGTACAGTGCCTGCACTCTGAAGGAGGAGTGGAGGTGGGAAGTAGTGTGTCTGCTCTCTGAAGGAGGGGGTAGAGTGGGAAGTGCCTTGACTGAAAAATGGGTGATGGTAGGAAGTACAGTGCATGCACTCTGAAGGAGGGGTGGTGGTGTGAAGCACAGTGACTGCACTCTGAAGGATGAGTGGGAATATTTACAGTTTGGATGAACATCTGAAGTGTAATATCAGTCCTCCTCTTGCAAGACAGTGATGGAGAAAGTGTTTCTTCTTTATTGAGTCACTTTACCTCAGTGGTGTGCTTAAAATAATAATAATATTAATTATAATTAATTATTATAAAAGGTCATAAGTTTTCAATTTTATTTTGCAGGTCGTTTGATACCAGAGACTGGCACTTATAGTGTCGATGCTACAGGTCATCCTGGTAAAAGAAGGTGGCACTTGTAGTGTCAATACTACAGGTCATCCTGGTACAAGAAGGTGGTGGCACTTGTAGTGTCAATATTACAGGTCATCCTGGTACAAGAAGGTGGCACTTGTAGTGTCAGAACTACAGGTCATCCTGGTACAAGAAGGTGGCACTTGTAGTATCAATACTGCAGGTCGTCCTGTACAAGAAGGTGGTACTTGTAGTGTCAATACTGCAGGTCATCCTGGTACAAGAAGGTGGCACTTGTAGTGTTAATACTGCAGGTCATCCTGGTACAAGAAGGTGGTACTTGTAGTGTCAATACTACTGCAGGTCATCCTGGTACAAGAAAGTGGTACTTGTAGTGTCAATACTGCAGGTCATCCTGGTACAAGAAGGTGGTACTTGTAGTGTCAATACTACAGGTCATCCTGGTACAAGAAGGTGGTACTTGTAGTGTCAATACTGCAGGTCATCCTGGTACAAGAAGGTGGTACTTGTAGTGTCAATACTACTGCAGGTCATCCTGGTACAAGAAGGTGGTACTTGTAGTGTCAATACTACAGGTTATCCTGGTACAAGAAGGTGGTACTTGTAGTGTTAACACTGCAGGTCATCCTGGTACAAGAAGGTGGTACTTGTAGTGTCAATACTGCAGGTCATCCTGGTACAAGAAGGTGGTACTTGTAGTGTCAATACTGCAGGTCATCCTGGTACAAGAAGGGTGAACTTGTAGTGTCAATACTGCAGGTCATCCTGGTACAAGAAGGTGGTACTTGTAGTGTCAATACTGCAGGTCATCGGGGTACAAGAAGGTAAGATAAGATAAGATAAAATTTCTTTGGATTTTTAACCCCGGAGGGTTAGCCACCCAGGATAACCCAAGAAAGTCAGTGCGTCATCGAGGCCTGTCTGTCTTATTTCCATTGGGGTCCTTAATCTTGTCCCCCAGGATGCGACCCACACCAGTCGACTAACAACCCAGGTACCTATTTGCTGCTAGGTGAACATGACAACAGGTGTAAGGAAACACATCGAAATGTTTCCACTCGCCGGGAATCGAACCCGGGCCCTCCGTGTGTGAAGCGAAAGCTCTAGCCACCAGACCACTGCAGGTTATCCTGGTACAAGAAGGGGGTACTTGTAGTATCAATACTGCAGGTCGTCCTGTACAAGAAGGTGGTACTTGTAGTGTCAATACTGCAGGTCATCCTGGTACAAGAAGGTGGCACTTGTAGTGTTAATACTGCAGGTCATCCTGGTACAAGAAGGTGGTACTTGTAGTGTCAATACTACTGCAGGTCATCCTGGTACAAGAAAGTGGTACTTGTAGTGTCAATACTGCAGGTCATCCTGGTACAAGAAGGTGGTACTTGTAGTGTCAATACTACAGGTCATCCTGGTACAAGAAGGTGGTACTTGTAGTGTCAATACTGCAGGTCATCCTGGTACAAGAAGGTGGTACTTGTAGTGTCAATACTACTGCAGGTCATCCTGGTACAAGAAGGTGGTACTTGTAGTGTCAATACTACAGGTTATCCTGGTACAAGAAGGTGGTACTTGTAGTGTTAACACTGCAGGTCATCCTGGTACAAGAAGGTGGTACTTGTAGTGTCAATACTGCAGGTCATCCTGGTACAAGAAGGTGGTACTTGTAGTGTCAATACTGCAGGTCATCCTGGTACAAGAAGGGTGAACTTGTAGTGTCAATACTGCAGGTCATCCTGGTACAAGAAGGTGGTACTTGTAGTGTCAATACTGCAGGTCATCGGGGTACAAGAAGGTAAGATAAGATAAGATAAAATTTCTTTGGATTTTTAACCCCGGAGGGTTAGCCACCCAGGATAACCCAAGAAAGTCAGTGCGTCATCGAGGCCTGTCTGTCTTATTTCCATTGGGGTCCTTAATCTTGTCCCCCAGGATGCGACCCACACCAGTCGACTAACAACCCAGGTACCTATTTGCTGCTAGGTGAACATGACAACAGGTGTAAGGAAACACATCGAAATGTTTCCACTCGCCGGGAATCGAACCCGGGCCCTCCGTGTGTGAAGCGAAAGCTCTAGCCACCAGACCACTGCAGGTTATCCTGGTACAAGAAGGGGGTACTTGTAGTGTCAATACTGCAGGTCATCCTGGTACAAGAAGGTGGTACTTGTAGTGTCAATACTGCAGATCATCCTGGTACAAGAAGGTGGTACTTGTAGTGTCAATACTGCAGGTCATCCTGGTACAAGAAGGTGGTACTTGTAGTGTCAACACTGCAGGTAATCCTGGTACAAGAAGGTAGTACTTGTAGAGTCAATACTAATGCAGTGCTTATACAGTAACAACACTGTAACAACAGTGTTGGTACTACAACACTTGGAGTGTCAACAACAGTGTCATAAGGTTAATGTGTCATAAATATCTGAAAGTGTCATCCTAACTATTCCTGAGACACTATTATTAGGAATATTAGTTTTCTCTGTAATAAAATATTCTCAAATATCTCCCGGTTAAACAATTTAAATATGTGAGAACTTATTGTTCACTATGTCTAAAATACCTGAAAAACAATGTGTTGAGGCAACACAATGTACAATTGTTCATGTAGAAGACCAATTATATCAAAATTCACATGAAAAACAATGTGTTGATGCAACACAATGTACAGTTGTTCATGTAGGAGAACAATTATATCAACATTCACATGAAAAACAATGTGTTGAGGCAACACAATGTACAGTTGTTCATGTAGGAGAACAATTATATCAACATTCACACTCACTCAAACAATCTTCACAACAATCTCAGTGTGGATATCAGACCAGGTTTATCGTAGGCAAAAAAACACTTCAGTGTTCACTGTGTCTAAAAGAGTTTTCTGAAAAATATAATTTAGTAAGTCACATGAGAACTCATACTGGAGAGAAGCCATATCAGTGTTCAGAATGTCTGAAAGACTTTTCTGGGAAACAAGGTTTAGAAAGACACATGAGGACTCACACTGGAGAGAAGCCATATCAGTGTTCAGAATGTCTGAAAAACTTTTCTGGGAAACAAGGTTTAGAAAGACACATGAGAACTCATACTGGAGAGAAGCCATATCAGTGTTCAGAATGTCTGAAAAACTTTTCTAAAAAATCAGACTTAAAAACACACATGAGAACTCATACTGGAGAGAAGCCATATCAGTGTAAAGAATGCCTGAAAGACTTTTCTAATAAATCAAGTTTAGTAATTCACATGAGAACTCATACTGGAGAGAAGCCATATCAGTGTTCAGAATGTCTGAAAGACTTTTGTCAAAAATCACATTTAGTCACTCACATGAGAACTCATACTGGAGAGAAGCCATATCAGTGTTCAGAATGTCTGAAAGACTTTTCTAGGAAACAATTTTTAGAAATGCACATAAAAACTCATACCGGAGAGAAGCCATATCAGTGTTCAGAATGTCTGAAAGACTTTATTAGAAAATCAGATTTAGTAAGTCACATGAGAACTCATACTGGAGAGAAGCCATATCAGTGTTCAGAATGTCTGAAAGACTTTTCTAATAAATCAAGTTTAGTAAGACACATGAGAACTCATACTGGAGAAAAGCCATATCAGTGTTCAGAATGTCTGAAAGACGTTTCTCGGAAACAAGATTTAGAAAGACACATGAGAACTCATACTGGAGAGAAGCCATATCAGTGTTCAAAATGTCTGAAAGACTTTTCTAGAAAATCACATTTAGTAAGTCACATGAGAACTCATACTGGAGAGAAGCCATATCAGTGTTCAGAATGTCTGAAAGACTTTTCTCAAAAATCAAGTTTAGTAAGTCACATGAGAACTCATACTGGAGAGAAGCCATATCAGTGTTCAGAATGTCTGAAAGACTTTTCTCATAAATCAAGTTTAGTAATTCACATGAGAACTCATACTGGAGAGAAGCCATATCAGTGTTCAGAAAGTCTGGAAGACTTCTAAGTCACATGAGAAGTCATACTAGAGAGGAAGCTTTGTCAGAGGTGGTGTCATGTGTCATACATTAATATTTCTTCCTCTACCAACACTGATAAAACCCTTTCCTGTTGGTCCCGTAATATTAGTGCTGGCAAGCCAGTGTTCGTCCCGTAATATTACTGTTGGCAAGCCAGTGTTGGTCCCATAATATTCAAATTCAAATTCAAAATTCAAATTCTTTATTTCATGTAATATACAAGGTGGGGGGTACTTATAGTTATACATTAAAGTAGATATTACAAGATGGCCAATAATATGCCTAGGTATGCCTAGGCTTTTCAGGCAGTCTTATGATAGGTCTTACTCAATAGCTACACAATGATTATACAGATAGTAAGGTTAGGTAATTGTAGTGATTAACTAGGTTTACAAAATTTAGGTACTGGAATTTAAACATTGAGAATTTAACAATTAGTATAAGAAGTTAGCAATTAGTTTATATATTAATGATAAAGGTGATGTATTGGCATAATATAGTTTCTATATTGAAGTGTCTTAGGCAAACTTATGACTAGCTTAAGTATTATGAAGCAATAGTTGTATTAGAATTTGGGTTAGTACTGTGCAAATTAAGGGGAATCACAGATATCAATAAGTGTATTTTGCTGTGGTTAGTACTGTGCAAATTAAGGGGAATCACAGATATCAATAAGTGTATTTTGCTGTGGATATGTGCAAGATAAAGTAGTTTTCATGTGGTTAGCTACCGGTTGAGTGTGTAAGTGAGATAAGATGTTTTTTAACGGTGCTTTTGAAAATGGAGGTTGTGTCTACAGTTCTAGAGTTTTCAGGCAGGGAGTTCCAGATTTTAGGCCCTTTTATGCGCATTGAATTTTTGTATAGATTTAGTCGGACACGGGGAATGTCAAAGAGATGTTTATGTCTGGTATTATGTCTATGGGTCCTGTCACAACTGTCAAGAAAGTGTTTTAGCTCAGGGTTAAAGTTGGAATTAATGGTTCTATAAATGTAGATAGCAGAGTAGTAAGTATGGATGTTCTGAACAGTGAGTAGGTTTAGGTCTTTGAAGAGTGGGGGGGTGTGCTGCCTAGCGTTGGATTGCGTGATAATTCTTACTGCGGCTTTTTGTTGGGTTATTATTGGCTTTAGGTGGGTAATTGCTGTTGATCCCCATGCACAAATGGCATATGTGAGGTAGGGATAGATGAGTGAGTAGTATAGTGTGAGTAGGGCTGATTGTGGTACATAATACCGTATCTTAGAGAGGATCCCCACAGTTTTGGACACTTTCTTTGTTATGTGTTGGATATAGGTGCTGAATTTCAGGCTGCTGTCAAGGTGAAGGCCCAGGAACTTGCCCTCGTTATGTTTAGCAATAGGTGTAGAGTTGATCTTAATGTTTAATTGTGGATCATCTGTTCTGTTGCCAAACATAATATAGAAGGTCTTATCAGTGTTGAGTGTAAGTTTATTCGCTGTCATCCAGGTTGATATTTTTATTAATTCATCGTTAACAATGGTATTAAGCGTGGCAAGGTTTGTGTGGGAGATGACTTAAACGACAGCAAAGAGTATTGGTTTCAGGTGTTGTGATACATTGGGAAGATCATTGAATATGATGGCTTTGAAGCCAGTATCGGTCCCATAATACTTCACCAAAATTCTAGCGGCTTCCAATCTTGTGGGAGAAAGCTGGTAGGCCTATATATGAGAGATTGGGTCTGAGTGGTCAGTGTGTGCAGTATAAAAATAATCCTGCAGTATGCAGTGCATAATGAGAAAAAAACTCTTACCCTGGAAGATATACTACAGAAATTGAGATTATTTTGAATAGTTTATGGACTAAAAGTATTTTGAAATTCAGCTCAAATTAGTGGAAATGTTTGGTAAATGGGCATTTTTTTGTACTCAATCGATAGAACAAAAGAAGTTCTAGTGAAATAGCTGAGCTTGGTCGACTGTAACAATGGAATTGGCTAAAAATAGGGTTCATATTGGGTGAAATCACCGATGTGTAAATATTGCTGAGACCGCTAACTTTGTGAGATTCCATAAGTTATCCATCAAATTTCATACTTTTGGTCTGCTGAGAAACTAAGCAAGATTCTAGGACTTCTATAATGGATCAAAACTCATATAAACTTTCTGTTTTGAGTTGGATTAAGTGAATATTATCAATGTTTTTTTTTTTTCTTTAGTCTAGACCTCTTTAAGGGGGGCTTCTTGCCGAGGTAAAGAGGCTATCGGTCTGAGGAATTGGACCTCTTGGTCTTCTTTCTCAGACTGAACCTAATTACCCCCCAATCCCCCCCTCCCCTTTCCCATCCTCCCTTTTCCCTTTCCTCATCCTCCTCCTCATCCCTCCATTATTCCCTTCCCATTTTTACCTCTTTAACCCTTAAACTGTCCACACGTACATCTACGTTCACCTGCATACTGCTCCGAATATTTTGAAAAAAAAAATCATTTTTTTTAAAAATGAAGAGTACATTTTTATAAACAGGATAGGCTAAAAAAAGTTTTTTAGGGCCAGTACTTACTGAGATATAAGCCCGCCAATTTGGAGGTGGATGCTCACCTGATGGCAACATCAAGTCCTGCCACTTGCAGAAGTATTGCCGATATACTTTTTCTAGTTTTTATTTTAATTTGTATAATTTTTATGTTCTGATAATTACAATTTATAATAGTTCTTGTGATTTCATAGCGAATCTTTGTTCTAACACTAATATTAGGCACTGAAATAGTACTCAAATAGTCACAATCACACCAACAGGTGAACATTTTCACCTGCCTTGGTCATTTACTATTGTCTATGAATATATAAGAAGTATTTATAGGTCCCAGCAATGTTTTAGACATCCTGGAGCATACATACATTTTCTGACAAGTGTCAGAAAATGCTGACAACCCAATGACCTTGATGAATGTGAGCAGGGAACCCTCTCTTTGTTTCCACTGTCTATCTGTGTATGTCTATGTCTATCTGTCTGTCTAGCTCTGCTTATCTGTCTTTCCGTCTGCCTGTGTGTGTGTTTTTCCGTCTGCTTGTCTCAGTCTCAGAGTGCGGCTTGTAACCCAACAAGTATTATACACGATGCAGAAGTGACAATGCGTATTACTTGCCAGTCATGCTTATTATATCTTATATCTGCAAGCATTGTATAGCACTTTGCCTGGAATTTTTGGGTTATCCTAGGTAATTTACACTATGTATAATAACTGTACTTATGTGTCCTCTTTAAGGGGGGCTCCTTGACGAGGTAAAGAGGCTATCGGTCTGAGGAATTGGACCTCTTGGGCTTCTTCCTCAGACCGAACCTAATTACCTCTCTTTTCCCATTTTCCCCATCCTCCCTTTTCTCTTTACTCCTCCTCTTCATTCCTCCCTTATTCCCTTCCCATTTTTACCCTGGGAGCTTCCCTCCACAGGCATTCTAGTTCCTAGGTAATGGGAAGAGTACAGTGGTCCATCCCATTCCGTTGAGGTTCTTGGTGGTGGTGTAGTTTGCCGTGGAATCTGGATCGCCTGGGGATGTCCCGATCCCTCTCCGGTCTCCTGGGGGTGACTTTGGGTATCTTCCGGGCGATGGGTGTATCTCTGGAGGCCACCTTTCGGATTCGGAGGGTGGTGGTCGAAGGAGGTATGCTTTGTGGCGGATATCTGGCCGCCCTCTCTTTTGCTCACCGAGGTGGCTCGGTGGGTGTGAGGTTGCTATCCCGGATTGCTGGTTTTTGGCATGAAGGGTAGGGTATGGCACGGGTTCCATGCAGCATCTGCACTACTTGCGGTGTTGATGTCCTCTTGGGCACGGAGGGGGATTTACGCTCCCTTTCATTCCTCCTAGGAGCTATTCCTCCACATTCCCCCCTTTTTTTTATTCTTTTTTTTATTTTTATTTTCTTTTCTTTCTTTTTTTTTCTTAAAAATAAAAAGAAAGAAGTAACCTAACCATGGCTGACCCAATCCATGAACCCACTACCCCCGGGCCCCTTCCTGATACCGCACCCAGTACTGACTCTGCCTCGTTAACAGACAACTCTTTGGACACCTCTCATGCCCCTGTACCTCTTGCTGGTGCCGGTTCGTCACCTGCTTCAGGTATCGGGGTTCTGACCGGCCCTTTTGACAAGTCTGACCTTCGCTCTTCTCTGACCTTGATTCGGGCTTCTCCCTCGATGGTATGGCAATTTTTGAATCGCTTGCCCGTCTCCCATCGGACCACCCCCGGTCCCACACCCAAACGACCAAGACCCGTACATGACGATTTGACACTTCCTTCTCGTTCATCTCAGAAACGACCAGCTCGTCACGCACTCCCCTTAAACTCTTTGTTTCACACTACTAAATGGACAAAGTTTTTTACTCTGCGACCGACTTCTCCTAATACCTATCTTTCAGACCATAGTATTGGTAAGGCTCTGCTACGCCATGTTGGTAAAGATATCTCATTTCACGCTCTGAAGAGCGGCACTCGCATCATCACGGTCCAGAATGCTGGCCAAGCTCGTGATGTTTCTCTACTTATGACCATAGATACTGTTCCTATCACTATTGACAAGCATCATTCTCTCAATTCTTGTAGTGGTTCTGTCATTTTACCCCACACCATTGTCCAACGGAATTTCCAGACATGTGGTGATGACATTTTGGAGCAGCTTGAGCTCCAAGAACTTCCTATCCTTAAAGTTGACACTTTTACCCTCCCTGCCAATAAGCGAAGACGTTATCCTTGAAATATAGCTCGTTTAACATTTGACTGCCGTGAACTACCACCTTCAGTTTACATTGCAGGTCAACGTTTACAAGTTCGAAAGGTGACCCCTACACCACAACAGTGTAGAAACTGCTGGCGTTTTGGTCATCCAGCGAAATTTTGCAGGTCCATGGCCGAATGCCCAGTCTGGGGTGCTGACAACCATGCCAGTCCTTCTTGTACATTACCTCCCTCTTGCCTTAACTGTCATGAGGCACATCCATCGTACTCTCGCCATTGTCAGGTTTACCTGAATGAGCGGGAAATACGTTGTCTCAAAGAGGCGGAAGGCTTCTCATATGCTATGGCCGTCTCTCATCTTTGCCTTCAAGGGAGACTTCCCCGTATTTCCTATTCTCGCATTGCTAAACGTCGCCCCACTTCTGGGGTCCCAACTTCCTCTATGGTTACAACATCCTCAGTCACCCCTGTCTCGAATCCTTTTGATGTTCTTGGCTCCGAGGTCCCTACCTCGGCATTTCATACTGTCCACACTCCTTCCTCTACTCACTCGCACAGTTCTGAGTCTACACGTCCTCGTCTTTCGCCTAAACATCAGCGCCCCCCTTCTCATAAGTCCGGCAACAAATCCCTATTGCCGGGTTCTTCGTCTTCGTCTCCGACTAGTTCTGTAATGCGTGTGGAGGTTCATCCTCCTCCTCCTATACTATCTTCATCCCCTGTCCCCTCCCAAGCCCCTTCAACAGTTTCCTCTTTCATCTCCTCGCCTTCTACTTTAGTACAGTCTATAGACTCCCCGATAGTTGCTCACTCTCCTTCCATTTCTAATGTAGTCCCACATTCTGCATCTTTGTCTTCCGAAAATCTGGAAGCTATTGCAGAATTTATTGCAGAGTCTGGAACGTTGATGGACACCTCTCCACCTTCGGTTCCTCCTCCTCTCTCTTCATCTACACCCCTCCTCCCTTCACAGTGTCCCACTCCTTCTTTGATTACGAGTCTTCCGCTGCCTCCACACGTGGACTTTTCTAACCCTAGTCCATAGATACCTCTAATTTCGACTTCTATCTATAATAATAATAATAATATCTTTATTTACTACAAGTACATGCACATGGTATACAGGCCTAGCTGACATCAGTGACATACTACTATATAGAAAGTCCCTTGTTATGCTGAGCATTTCGGGCAGATTAGGTCAGTGTCCCAGGATGCGACTCACACCAGTCGACTAACACCCAGGTACCCATTTTACTGATGGGGAACATAGACAACAGGTGTAAAGAAACACGCCCAATGTTTCTGCCCTGGCTGGGAATCGAACCCAGGCCCTCGCCGTGTGAAGCGAGAGCTTTAGCCACCAGACCACCAGAGCTTATTTGCAGAGCTTATTTGCAGTGGAATATCCGAGGCCTCAGGGGTAACCGGGGTGAGCTTCAGGTGTTGCTCTCCCAGTTTTTCCCTGTTGGTGTCTGTTTGCAAAAACCCAAATTGCAATCCTCTGTTATCCGGCCCTTTTCAGGCTATGATTTGTTATATTCATCCGATCCTTTCTCCGATGGATCCTTTTATGAAAGTGCTCTTCTTATACGCACTGGTGTTCCATACCGTCAGCTCTATGTTCATTCTTCTCTACATTACACTGCCGCCCGTATCAACTTGAATAAGTGGTATACACTCTGTTCTTTATATCTTTCCCCTTTGCAAGCATTGTCTATCCCAGATGTTGATTTTCTGGTTTCTTCCTTACCGCCACCCCTTCTATTACTTGGTGATTTTAACGCACACCATTTTCTTTGGGGAGGGTCGCACTGTGACTCCCGTGGCGTTCAGTTGGAGGCCTTTCTTGCTTCTCTCTCCATGTTCTAAATAGAGTTACTCCTACCCATTTTGATCCCCGAACTCATTCTTTCTCCTGCATCGATCTTTCCATCTCCTCTTCATCAACTGTCCTTGACTTCACCTGGTCTGTCCTCCCGGACTTGCATGATAGCGATCATTTCCCAATCATCCTTAGGTCCCCTTCGTATTCTCCACCTCCTCGTAGCCCACGCTGGCAATTTGACTGGGCGAAATGGGACCTTTACGCACAACTTACTGCCTTTCATGAGGTTCCTTCCTCGTCCTCCATTGATGAGGTTTTACATCTCTTTTCGTCCTCCGTCTTCACGGCAGCTTCACATTCTATTCCCCAAACCTCGGGCAAGCATCCTCAGAAGTGTGTGCCTTGGTGGTCTCCTGCTTGTGTTCGGGCAGTACGTTTGAAACGAGCTGCGTGGGGCAGGTATCAGTATAACAGAACCAGAGAGACTCCTTGATTTTAAGCAGAAGAGAGCAATTGCTCGCCGTGTCATACGTGACGCTAAACGCACTTGCAGTCTGGAAGAAAGTGCGAAAATTGAGTGGTAAATTCTCCCCTGACCTGGCTCCTGTCCTTCAGGTTGCCGGTGTCGATATAGCACACCCTCTTGCTGTTGCCACTGAAATTGGTAATCATCTGGTTCGCATTTCTCAGGGACTCCATCTATGCCCCTCATTCCTTTCTTCTAAGTCTGCCAGCGAGTTAAAGCCCTTAGATTTTTCTTCTTTTAGAGAAGAATCCTATAATGTGCCTTTTACAATTCAAGAACTGGAGGCAACACTCTCTGCTTGCCGATCATCGGCAGCAGGGCCAGACGGCATACATATTCGTGTGCTGCAGCATTTACATCAGTCTGCTCTTACTGTCCTCTTACGACTCTTTAATCTCATATGGTCGCAAGGAGTCCTTCCCCAGCTGTGGAAGTCTGCTATTGTTCTTCCTTTTCACAAACCAGGTACTACGGGACATGATACCTCCCACTACCGTCCCATCGCTCTTACCAGTGCAGTTCGCAAGGTGATGGAACGTCTAGTTAATAGACGTTTGATGTGGTATTTAGAGACTCACAGTAGTCTCTCCACTAGTTAATATGGCTTTCGTAAGGGCCGTTCTGCAATTGACCCCTTACTGCGCTTGGATGCGTATATTCGTAATGCCTTTGCCAATAACCACTCGGTTATCGCAATCTTTTTCGATCTTGAGAAGGCTTATGACACAACTTGGAAGTATAATATCTTGACCCAGGCCCACTCCTTAGGCCTCTGAGGCAATCTACCATTTTTCCTTAAGGCTTTCTTAACTGAAAGACATTTCCGTGTCCGGGTTAGTAATGAGCTTTCCTCGGACTTTGTCCAAGCTGAAGGTGTCCCCCAGGGTTGTGTTCTGAGCACAACACTATTTCTCCTTGCTATAAATAATCTGGCATCAGTTCTCCCACCCAACATTTGGTCATCGCTTTATGTAGATGACTTTGCTATAGCTTGTGCGGGTGCTGACTGTCACCTCATTGCAGTTCCTCTCCAGCATGCCGTCAGCCGAGTTTCCGATTGGGCCACCTCTCACGGGTTTAAATTTTCTAGTAGCAAAACTCATCAAATTACGTTTACTAGACGTTCAGTGGTCTCTGATCATCCGTTGTACCTATACGGCTCACGTATCCCAGAACGTGATTCAGTCAGGTTTCTCGGCCTCCTGTTTGACCGTCGATTGTCCTGGAAGCCTCACATTACCTCTCTGAAGGCAACTTGTCGTAGCCGCCGGCTGAATCTTTTAAAAACCCTCGCACATCTTTCGTGGGGGGCTGATCGTAGAACTCTCCTTTCGTCTACATTCAGCACTAATTTTATCAAAACTTGATTATGGTGACCAGATATATTCGGCAGCCTCCCCTGCTACTCTTTCCATCCTTAATCCCATCCATCACCAGGGATTACGCTTATGCCTTGGTGCATTTCGTTCTTCCCCGGTTGAGAGCCTCTATGTAGAAGCAAACATTCCATCCTTATCCGAGCGTCGTGATGCACATTGCATTCGCTATTATGTTCGCTCTCATGACCTCCGCAATCCTTCCTTGTATAGAATTGTTACAGATGTTAGTAGACACTCTTTATTTGTTCATCGCCCCTGCTTACTTCGTCCCTTTTCTCTTCGTCTACATTCACTCTTGTCTTCCCTTCAGCTACCACCTCTATATGTTCATGTGACATCTCCCTTTCCCCTACCCCTTTGTAAAGTTCCTGCTGTCCGTGTCTGTTCTATTCCTCTACCTTGTGCAAAAGCCCGCCTACCTACGGCAGCTTCTCGCTCTTTTTTTCTAGACCACTTCCGCTCTCATTCCCATGCTATCGCAGTATACACTGATGGTTCAAAGTCGTCTGACAGCGTCAGATTCACAGCAGTGTTTCCGGACAGCATCGTGAGAGGGCATCTGTTACCCTCGGCTAGCATATTTACGGCTGAATTGTATGCCATTCTTGTGGCACTTATCCGTATTGCATCTATGCCTGTATCACCATTTGTGGTCGTTTCAGACTCCCTTAGTGCTTTACAGGCTATCCGTAAAATTGATACACCTCACCCCCTAGTTCTTCGTATCCACCTTTGGTTACGCTGTATCTTTAGCAAGCATAAAGATATTGTCTTTTGTTGGGTCCCTGGTCATGTTGACGTACAGGGCAATGAACAGGCAGACACTGCTGCGCGGTCAGCAGTACATGACCTTCCAGTTTCATATAGAGGTGTTCCTTTCACGGACTATTTTGCGGTCATTGCTACCCACCTTCGCACCCGTTGGCAACAACGCTGGTCTGACCTGCTGAATAACAAACTTCATTCTATTAAACCGGTTATAGGTTTCTGGCCTTCTTCTTGTCACCAATGTCGAGGTTGGGAGACTACACTCTCCCGTCTTCGCATCGGCCACACTCGTCTTACTCACGGGTATCTCATGGAGAGGCTCCCTGCCCCTCTCTGTGAGCATTGTCAGGTTCCAGTGTCTGTTTGACATATCCTGTTGGACTGCCCACTCTATCAACGAGCACGCAGAATTTACCTCCAACGACGTCTTCGCTCTGCGGCCCTTTCTTTACCTTCCCTTCTTGCAGATGGCCCCTCCTTTAATCCTGACTCTCTCATTGACTTTTTGACAGAAACTGACTTACTACACAAACTCTGAAGATTATACCTCTAGCACCTCCCTCAGTCCCTTCTACCTCGATCTCTTGCTACCCTCCTCCCCTGCACAATCCACCGTCATCTTGCACTCCATACCCTACTAATCGTCCATCTCCCTCTTACAACCCACTCTCCCTGCATCCTACAATAACCTGCAGCGCTGTATAACCCCTGTGGTTTAGCGCTTCTATTTGATTATAATAATAATAATCCACTAACATTGATGCTTTATATATACAGTGGACCCCCGGAGTTTGTGATTAATCTGTTCCAAGGGGCACTGCAAACACCGAATATAATGAACTCCGAATCTATTTTCCCCATAAATAATGGAAATAAAATTAATCCATTCCAGACTCCCAAAAGTATTTAAATAAATTTAGTTTCTACATTAAATATACTTTAAATTACACAGAAAACAATGAGAAATAAAAATTAAATAGTACTGTAGAAACTTGTTTTGGTACTGCCTCCTTGTAAGCTGCACTTAGAGCAAGCACTGTTGACACCGACACTCTGAGACACTTCTCTCAGACTTACAAGTGGCTATGTTACAAATTTCTAGCTAATTGCAATAAGGGGAATCCCACACTGCCTACACACTACTGGAAGGGGGTTTACTTACTTGAAAAAAAGTGGCTATGTGTGTCCTTGTCTTCCTTATCTATAACCCCCTCCTAACACCATGTGCAGTGGAGAAACTTTGTCTGCAAAAGATGGGGTAATTAGTGTCCTGCCTGCACCTCAGAGTTCCCTGGTTCCTAGGATATCCCTTGAGCAATATATGCAGTAAGTAACACTAGCTTCCAGAATTGAACTTAAGAGATGATGCTGTTACATACCAATACAAAGGCGTCCATCTGCTTAAGACCCACTGATAACTCACTAACGTTTCCCCCAGAAAACTGGCCAGATACTGAGAGAAAGAAAGCCTAGTCTTACTGTAATGGGTCTGGATGGAGAGAGATTTTCACGATACTTCGGGATCTCCTCCGGGGCCCCAGGACAGATGTTGGGTCACGTGGGGAATGCTGCTTGGTCACAGCACGTCTTCTCTGGGTGATGTCTTGTCTGGTAAGAACGTGGGTCAAGTATTGTGAGTCCCACGCTGTCTAGATTCAAGTGTGGGCTGCCAGTTGTCTCTAGCTAACATAACCTAATGCTTGCCTATTCAGGCCTATAACTACCTATATTAGGGTGCTAGAGCTACAGTATTAATATCTAACGTTGCCTTAATAATCCTAATATTAGTTTCTAACTGTACAAACTTGCCTAGGTGTTCCTAGGTGAATAAATCTATCAATTAAAGTGGACATAATAGTTACCTCCGTCAACTCTAATGTGCGTATGTTTTGGTTGGGTGTGTGGGTTCCTGAACTCCGAGGGCCGATCCGTGGTATGTTTAAGGCTCCTAACGGCTCACTTACCCTGTGGAACTCCAGTGACCCGAAAAGTTTCCACATCCTCCCGCCGACGAAGGTAGACGATAAGTCTACATCAAGTTCACCTTCCCCAAGCCCTTACGGCGGGCCCTGGACACGAGTGCTGTCCGGCCACTCTCATCGAGCAGACTCTGGTTTAACTCCGACTGTCCAGTTTCCGCCGCGTGGATCGCTGGGGGTGTAAACTTGTGGGTTCCGGTGATCTTAACACCCTTCCCTTTAACTTTAATGTCTTTCACACGTCTAGCCTTGTCTGAGCAGCTTCGTACTTTCCCACCCAGTGGCCCATATACCCTGGTAGCCCTTCTTCCCACTGATACGAGGTTCCCTGGGTTTAATGACAATCTATCTCCCTCTTTAGGTACCCCATAAAAGCGTCTCCCCAAGGTGGCTAAGTGTTCGTCACTTCCTACTTGGTTTGACTTACCTGGCGGTTCGTCGTGTACACTAACATTCATTATCACTACTCCCCCAGCTATCATGGTGTGAGCTTCCCCCCTCTCTGGCGTTGCAGGGAACTCATGAGGAATTCTGCCACCGATTATATATCCTACTGGGGATCTGTATAAACCAATTCCTTCCTTAACAGTCCGTCGTGTAGACAGGAAGTCATCTAGATAGTTGGCTCCCACCAGGATACCTACATTTCTGACTGTGTCAGTGGTAATGTCCTGGTCTGCCAGCTTCACACCAAGGTCTTTCAATCGCTTGGTTGCTGCTGCAAGACCTCTGGTCGTAATAGCCGCAGGTAACGTCTTTACTACCAAAGCTGTAATATTTCTGCAATGTCCACCCAATTTAACAGTGACATCCACAACATCATAAGACTTGGGTGGGCCCTGACTTATAGCAGCTCCCAATGTCGCATTAACTTTGTCGGTGGCCTTCAACTTTAACTTGGCCACCAACTTCTCTGTTATCATGGACACTTGTGCCCCCGAGTCAAAGAATAATCGGGTTGTTTCTGATCTGTTCCCGTTCACAACCCCTGCCATGACTGTAGGTAGGGCAGCAGCTCTGTGCTTCTCACTCAGATTAGAGACTTTGCCCACACTAATCACGCTGGCTACCACTTCAGGCTCGAACTCGCTTTCTATCTCTACTGGAGAAACATCCCTACTAGCCTGGGGTTCCCTTAAATTGTTGTGACATAGTGCAGTATGGTGCTTACCTTTCCGGCAGTTATAGCACTCTGAAAGAAGTGACTGGCAATCTTTTGTCTCATGTCCCCCACAACATCTTAAGCATAGCTGCAACTCCTTTAGTCTCTGCCGCCTACTGCTCAGTGTTACATACCGAGAGCAACTCGAGCTAGTGTGTTCGCCTTCGCAGAACGCGCATATTCTGGTACAAGTGTCTCTGAGGGTCTGCTTAGAGGTCCTTGTCTTAGACACTTCTTTGCTATAGTACACCCCAACGTTAGTGTTATGAGCTTTAAATTGATCTCCCGAGTTTTCTGAGTAACTAACTGTTTGTTTATGTGATGATGGCAGTGACTCTTCTCTCTCTCCTATACTCAGGTGAATCACGATATCGCCCAACCCCTCAACAATCTGTTGTACTGTGAACCGGTTAGTCCTATACTTCAAATGTAACTCATGTACTGTAATGCTAGCTAGTTTCCTCTGAATCGTCTGACTGACCATCCATTCTGCGCTACCCCAATCATATAGATCTTTGAGACTATTTGTCAAACTCATAACTTCGATTCGGAACTTCTCTAAGCTCTGACGGTCATGACGGCAAACCTCAAGATTGGACAATCGATAAAATATAGCTATCATTATCTCTGTGTTGCCATACGCATTCTTTAGTTGATCCTTGGCATGTTGATAATTAATATCCCTGGTTTGGTAATGCCGGATCAAGTCCAGGGCTTTACCCTTGAGCTGTGAACGTAAATACTGTAATTTGGTGGCATCTGACAAATCATCCCTGTCATCTATCTGTGATTTAAACTGATCCCAGAAAGCAATGTACTCTGTCAAGGTTCCATCAAACATTGGTAAATTCAATGTAGGCAATCTGGGTAACACTCTAGGGGTCTGTGGTGGCCTGCGTGCCCTGTACTATTATTTGTTGCCCTTGCTGCATCAGCCTTCAATGTTTTCATTAGCTTTTTGCAGAGTTTCATCTCCGCTTTACATTGAGCCTCATGCTCGTCGTATTCCTCCTGAATTTCCTGTACAATATCCTCTGACTCCTCTGCTGCAAGGGCTCCTGCCTCACACTCTTTGTAGGTTGTCTCAAAGTCTGCTAGCTTTTCCTCTAAAAGCTTTAAACACTTCTCTAGATCTTCATAATCTACATCTGCATCTTGTCTGTTATCTTGACTCTCCTTACACGCCTTGACTACACGTCTCCTGTGTGCACTCATAGACCGCTTTAGCTGACTTAGAGATGGGGCAGGTACTCTCTGATTCTCCCTCGTCATTGTTGTGGTTTAGTTAAGAGCGTGTCACTAATTTGTACTTTAATTAGCCCACCTCACAGCACAATACAGTATTAGGTGAGAATAAGTGAGACCCAAAGCCCCCCAACAAGCTCAATGACTTTACTTATATATATTGACTTAACTCAGAAAGGATGTACACTGTTAGCCCTCAAACCCAACTAAAATGTATATTGTTGTTATGAAAGCTTAACCTAGCAACTCCCTGTACACAATAGTAATTAATCACAGGACTTGAGCTAGCAAATCACAAATTAAATGAGTCAAATACAATAAAATTTACACAGTAAAAATATGTAGTCTTTGCAAATAATTCACTTGGATAATCACAAAATAAATTTAGTAAATCAAATTATAAACAGTAAATAAATAATATTGTGTAATTAGCTTTGGCTTAACTGAGCCTAGATTGTTTAATTATTGTAGTTAGTTGAGGAAGGTAACTCCTAGCCTAACTTTATAACTGTTGAAATTAGTGTGCAACTAGCCTGAATCTAGCTTGCAAGGTAAATGATAGCTAGGTTAAATCTGACCTAGCTGTTATAACTGTTATAATTATTGCAGAAGCCTAGCCTAACTGTGGCTGCCTTGCAATTCACTGTAAGTAATTAAATATACAAGTTCCCTACCTGGCTTACTTGTAATCACTGTAAATAAATAACTCACAAGCTAACTAGCCTACTTGGCTGCCTGTAGATTACTGTAAATAATAAACTTCTGATTAGTTAGCTTAACCTAGCCTGAGTAAGTCTTTGGGCCTAGGTGTGATAGCTTAACCTAGCTTCGAAAATGACTGGTACATTAACTGTGGCCTAGCTAATTAAGACTAATGTGTCTGCTAAACTAGCTATCCCACATCTCGGTTATCGAAGGACCACTGTAGAAACTTGTTTTGAGACTGCCTTCTTGTAAGCTGCACTTATAGCAATCACTGTTGACACCGACACTCTGAGACACTTCTCTCAGACTTACAAGTGGCTATGGTACAAATTTCTAGCTAATTGCAATAAGGGGAATCCCACACTGCCTACACACTACTGGAAGGGGGTTTACTTACTTGAAAAAAAGTGGCTATGTGTGTCCTTGTCTTCCTTATCTATAACCCCCTCCTAACACCATGTGCAGTGGAGAAACTTTGTCTGCAAAAGATGGGGTAATTAGTGTCCTGCCTGCACCTCAGAGTTCCCTGGTTCCTAGGATATCCCTTGAGCAATATATGCAGTAAGTAACACTAGCTTCCAGACTTGAACTTAAGAGACGACGGTGGTACATACCAATACAAAGGCATCCGTCTGCTTAAGACCCACAGATAACTCACTAACGTTTCCCCCAGAAAACTGGCCAGATACTGAGAGAAAGAAAGCCTAGTCTTACTGTAATGGGTCTGGATGGAGAGAGATTTTCACGATACTTCGGGATCTCCTCCGGGGCCCCAGGACAGATGTTGGATCACGTGGGGAATGCTGCTTGGTCACAGCACGTATTCTCTGGGTGATGTCTTGTCTGGTAAGAACGTGGGTCAAGTATTGTGAGTCCCACGCTGTCTAGATTCAAGTGTAGGCTGCCAGTTGTCTCTAGCTAACATAACCTAATGCTTGCCTATTCAGGCCTATAACTACCTATATTAGGGTGCTAGAGCTACAGTATTAATATCTAACGTTGCCTTAATAATCCTAATATTAGTTTCTAACTGTACAAACTTGCCTAGGTGTTCCTAGGTGAATAAATCTATCATAGTGGACATAATAGTTACCTCCGTCAACTCGAATGTGCGTATGTTTTGGTTGGGTGTGTGGGTTCCTGAACTCCGAGGGCCGATCCGTGATATGTTTAAGGCTCCTAACGGCTCACTTACCCTGTGGAACTCGAGTGACCCGAAAAGTTTCCACAAGTACAATAACATGTCACTTACCTTTATTGAAAAGTTGTTGATGTGTGGAAGACGGGAGGAGGGGAGAGGATGGAAGAGTTGCTTGTGTTTGGAAGGGGAATCCCCTTCCGTTAACACTGCAGGTACCAAGTTCTTTTCTGGGGTTGCCGCGCTGTATAACCCTTGTGGCGTAGCGCTTCTTTTGATTATAATAATAATAATTTTCTGGAGTTACTGGCATTTTTCTTTTAATGCCTCTAGGACCAGGTTGAGTCACTGGACCCCTCTTTAACCAAAAATCTGTCCAGGGAGCTCTGTGTCTGGCGTTTCTTTAACCCTTTTACTGCTTTTGCCGCATATACACGTTTTACGAGCCACTGTTTCAGACGTGTACATTAGAACATCATTTAGCATGATAGTTACATTCCTGAAAAAGTCCTGTTTGATAATTTTGTGTTAAATAATTAAAAGAACTAATGGGAAAAATAGGGTTACGTTCCTGGGAGTCCCCAAAAAGCCAAACAAGTTTTTTTTAGACCAACAGATCTTACAAAAATAAAAGTGAATATGTAATTGTAGTTCAGTATCGTGATGTATTATGTTGTTTTTACTGCTTAAGACTACAAATGTAATAGAAATAATAGTATTTACCTTAAATTGTGGGTGCTGGTGTTTGTGGATGATTGTGAAGAGAGTGGAGAGTTATGCTGTGGCCCTACTGGGCTGAGGTGGATAGTAGAAGTTCTTGAACTGAAGTCGATGGTTGAACTAAGTGTCTAACTTTAAGTCAGTCAAGTCAGTCAGTAAGTCAGTCAGTCAGTCATTCAGTAAGTCAGTCAAGACATTCAGTAAGTCAGTCAAGCCATTCAGTAAGTCAGTCAAGTCATTCAGTAAGTCAGTCAAGTCATTCAGTAAGTCAGTCAAGTCACTCAGTAAGTCAGTCAAGTCATTCAGTAAGTCAGTCAAGTCATTCAGTAAGTCAGTCAAGTCATTCAGTAAGTCAGTCAAGTCATTTAGTAAGTCAGTCAAGTCATTCAGTAAGTCAGTCAAGTCATTCAGTAAGTCAGTCAAGTCATTCAGTAAGTTAGTCAAGTCATTCAGTAAGTCAAGTCATTCAGTAAGTCAGTCAAGTCATTCAGTAAGTCAGTCAAGTCATTCAGTAAGTCAGTCAAGTCATTCAGTAAGTCAGTCAAGTCATTCAGTAAGTCAGTCAAGTCATTCAGTAAGTCAGTCAAGTTATTCAGTAAGTCAGTCAAGTCATTTAGTAAGTCAGTCAAGTCATTCAGTGGGTCAGTCAGTAAGTCAGTCAAGTCATTCAGTAAGTCAGTCAAGTCATTCAGTAAGTCAGTCAAGTCATTCAGTAAGTCAGTCAAGTCATTCAGTAAGTCAGTCAAATCATTCAGTAAGTCAGTCAAGTCATTCAGTAAGTCAGTCAAGTCATTCAGTAAGTCAGTCAAGTAAGTCAGTCAGTCAGTCAAGTAAGTCAGTCAGTCAAGTCAGTCAGTCAGTCAGTAAGTCAGTCAAGTCAGTCAGTCATTCAGTCAGTCAGGTCAGTCAGTCAGTCAGTCAAGTCATTCAGTCAGTGAAGTCAGTCAGTCAGTCAGTCACAAACTTATGTTTACATCTTTTTATGTGTACAAAGTATCACTTCATTATGGCCACGGGTTATGTCTTGTCTAATATCTTTGTTTCTTCGTTAATTCAAGATCAAAACACAATTCACAGCTGGCTTGTAGCCAGGACTTTTCGATGTGTATGAAATATGTACGAATGCTGGGATGGTGGGGTCCGTGGTGGCTGGGTAAGGCGGGTGGTGTCCGCTGAACAACAATAAGGCTGCTTGTGAGAATGGTTATTTGTTTTCCTTCCCACAAACTGTAAGTAAGTTTATTCAGGTATACACAGATACAGTTACGAAGATTATCATATAGAGCATATGTGTAGAGAACCTAGGATAACCCAAAAAGTCAGACTGACAGTATTTCCATTGACTGACTTTTTTTTGGGTTATCCTAGGTTCTCTACACATATGCTGCTATGTATGATAATGTATGTAACTGTACTCGACTAATTGTGGTTGCAGGGGTCGAGACTCAGCTCCTGGCCCCGTGTATCTGAATAAACTTACAGTTTGCAGGAAGGAAAAACAAATTCCCTTTTCCTCAAAGCATGAGGATTCTTAGGCAGTAAATAACCATGGGCTTACACTTGAAATCACCTGATGCATTACCGAAAAGGAGCAAGGTGAAGCGATCCTTTGCTGTCTTGAAGCCTGGTGCACTTTTCTCTTGCTGACTGATATAAATTCGTGTTGGCATTTTCTTCCAGAAAACACTTGTCTCGTCAGCATTAAACACTTGATGTGGCTCATAGCCAACCTTAGTAGGACCCCCATTGACTCTGGTTAAACCCACCGCGGGCGACTGTGCACTCAAAATTTTTCCCCCTGCCGAACCGTGTAATATCATCTTTACGCGTGTAAGATGATAATGTGTCGAAATCTTAAATCGTGCAATACCCGTAACTTGCAACAATCTCGTGCTAAATGATGTTCTACTGTATATACTCAAAAATTCTAGCGGCTTCAAATCAAGTGGGAGATAGCTGGTAGGCCCACATATGAGAGAATGGGTCTGTGTCGTCAGTGTGCCCTGTATAAAAAAAATCCTGCAGCACGCAGTGCATAATGAGAAAAAAAAACTTTGTTTTTGGATTAAAACGCAGACTTTGAGGTGTATTTTCATATAGTATATATGGTTGTATTCTCTTTTTCATGGTCTCATTTGATAGAATGGAAAACATACTAAAGAAATATAGATGATGTTGATTAGTTTCATGATGAAAACGACCTTGAAATTGAGCTCAAACAGGGAAAATGTTTGATTTTTGCCAATGTTCAAGAGTAAACAAATCACGCCACGCGTCCAATACACATCAACTGACGAGTCTAATATTCTTTCACAAGTGCACTGATATTATTTATACTATTTTTACAATAATGCAATAGTCTGCATAACAATAAATCTATTTTTTTTTTTAATAAAAAATCAAAATAGAAAGCAAGAGTAATATAAGAGGGGCCTAAAGACGTGACTAATGAACAGATAACATCTTATTTTAGTGCCAGGAATGTCTGCATTGTTTATTCTTGACCCTATTTTGAAATTGACAACTTTTTTATTTTGCATGAAATTGGCCAAATTGACAATTTCTGACCACTTTATTGTGTAGTTGAAATTGGTAAATTGGTGTTTTTTTGTATTCAATCGATAGAATAAATGGAGTTCTAAAGAAATAGCTATGAGTTTGGTCGACTGGAACAATGGAATTGGCCGAAAATAGGGCTCAAAGTCGGTGAAATTGCCGATGCGTATATATCATTGAGATCACTAACTTTGCGAGAGCATAATTCCGTAAGTTTTCCATCAAATTTCATACTTTTGGTGTCATTACCATTGGGAAAAGATTATCTATCATTTCATAATAAAAAATATTTTTTTTTAAATTTTGCAACAGGAGACACCTCAGGATTAGGGATTGCGACAGTCAAAGGGTTAAAACTTCCCTGAAATATGACACTACATTGTCATTGTACATGTTGCCAGCACAGCCTGCAACAGCTTTGTTAGGGTGATATTCATCCATAAAGCCTTGCACATCAGTCCATTTGGCACAGATCTCCCTAATCCTTAAAGAAGGCAACTTCTTCCATCTCTGTTCCTCTTCCTCTGAACCATTTTTCTGAACTGTGGTCTGTTGTTGCTGTTACTGTTGAAGCTCTTGCAGATCTTCAGTGGTCATCTCTTCATTGTCCTCCTCCACCAACTGTTCCACATCCTGGGTACTAACATCCAATTCCATGGACTTGCCCAGTTCCACAATTTCTTCCACAACAGGCTCAGGCTCAGGGTTGAGGGTCATCCTCAAAACTTTCAAAATCCCTCTCTAGGACACAGTCTGGCCACAATTTTCTCCAGGCAGAGTTCAAAGTCCTGGTAGTCACTCCCAAGCTTACACAATGCAGGATATTGAAATTATCTTTCCAAAAGTCTTTTAGGGTCATAATAATGTCTGTTGTGGAAACTTTATTGAGTCGCTCAAGTTCCACAGGGTAAGTGAGCTTTAAGGAGCCTTAAACATACCATGGATCGTCCCTCGGAGTTTATAAACCCACACCCCCAACCAAAACAAACATACACATTCAAGTTGGCGGAGGTAACAATTGTGTACATACTACTTGATAGATTTATTCTAGGAAGGTCTAGGCAAGTTTGTACAGTTAGTAACTAATATTAGGATTATTAAGGCAACGTTAGATATTAAAAATGTAGTTCTAGCACCTTGACGTAGGTAGTTTAGAGCCCAAATAGATGAACATTGGGTTATGTTAGCCAAAGAGAAATGGCAATCCCTTGCGGAGGTCAAACAGTGTGAGACTCACGACGCATGACCTGCGTTCTTACCAGATCAGACCTCAAGCAGTGAACTAGTGCTGCGACCAGTGCAGCATTCCCCCATGTGACTTCCAACATCTGTCCTGGGGGCACGGAAGAGATATCCCGAAGTACTGAGGATATCTTACTCCATCCAGACCCAATACAGTAGGACCTTACCTCTTTTCTTCTCAGTATCTGGCCTGTTTTCTGGGGGAAACGTGTGTAGGTTTTGTTGTGGGTCTCTCGTGCGGTCGGACGCATTTTAGCAGGTACCAGCGTCCCATCTGTAAGGGGTTGGGAGCAGTAGGAGGATTGAATACTATGTTTGTTTGGTTCAGTCATTTATAATTGTTTTGTTATTGTCGTTGTTGTTATGGAGCGGCCATAGAGAGTACATTGTTAGTGTTACTCTGGTTTTTATTAACCTACAACCACTACAGTGGCGACGAGGATGGGATCATCAGAGCCAAGGATAGTAGGTCAATGTGGCCTGAAGTAGTAGGGATATTGGCAGCCGAGAACGTTGCAGCAGAGCGGTGATTATTAAAAATCTACAGCAGCAACAAGTGGAGGCATGGTGGCGGCATCACAAGGAAGGTTGGAACCTTTCGACCCACGTAAGATTTCTTTGGAGCTTTGGCTAAGCTTGTTGGAAGCCAATTTCGCTCACTTAGGAATTAAAGAGCAAGATAACAAGAAGAATTTCTTGCTAGTGTCACTGGGATCAGAAACTTACAGTGTTTTAGGTAATGTGTGTGCACCAGAATTACCACACACGAAGAGTTACGACGACTTAGTCGTGGCACTGAAAAGTTATTTTGCAGTGAAACCAGCTTACCACCACAGTTTGTTGGCTTTTCGGCAGAGAAAGAAATGACAGGGTGAGTCCTTGCATGAATTATGTACAGATTTAAAAGCGTTGGCTGTGAACTGTACCTTTGGGGGACAATTTGACCCGAGAGTGAGGGACCAGTTGTTTATGGCGGTGGTGGATGAAGTGTATTTTCCTCACCTAGTTGCAGAAAATTTGGATTTGCAAAGTGTGCAGTCTGCAAAACTATTTGACAAACTTTTGAACTTGGAACAGGCATTTGTTACAGATCAAAACTCTGCTCCTGCAGTACAAGTTATTAATGCTGTGAAATGTAAACATTGTGGTTTCCAGCACAGTAGTAGTACTTGTAAGTTTAAAGATTTTTTCTGTAATAAGTGTCATAAGAAAGGCCACTTGAGAATATCCTAGAACAAAGTCAATTAAGGTGCTTGATGGTGGTGATAGTTCCGCGGTTTAGGAAGTGATGAGCTTATATGCCTTAGAGGATAGAGTGTTTTCCATGAAGGCAGAGAAATATGGGTTTATCATTAACAATAAACAGGTACCCTTTGAGATTGACAGTGAGGCGTCCATCTCCACTTTATCCAAAGACTGGGTAGAAGCAGTAAAGGGGCACTGTTACGGCCCCCTACCTAACAATGGTTGTTAGGTAATTACCTCACCGGCCGGCAGTCAAGGGGTTACGTCATCAGACCTGATGTTTGACTGCCGGACCGGCTTGACTGACAGTGTCATCGAGACTCTCCCCTATTCAACACTGGAGAGTCCACCAGCTCACTGTTATACTACTGGAGTTCGTCAGTCAGACCTGCATGAGAGTTGCAGTGTGGTGCTGGTGACAAGCTCATTGACATGCTACTGGAGTTCGCCAGTCAGACCTGCATGAGAGTTGCAGACTCATGCAGTGTGGTGCTGGAGATAGCCTACAACAAGGAGAGCGGCGAGGTCACCAGAATCTACTATGTACCTGCGACGATGTACCCGAGACTGTACCCGAGACTGTACCCGGAGATTGTTAACCAGAGATTGTTAACCGGAGATTGTTAACCGGAGATTGTTAACCGGAGATTGTTAACCGGAGATTGTTAACCTGAGTGTCAGGGTTTTAGTGGTGTATGCAGATAGTTTGTGACGGTGGCACGACACAAGTTGTCGTGTATTTGGTGTAGGTCAAGACGCGTTGTACAGGATTGTAATAGAGAATGGTTCATGATGCAGGAGGTCCCGGGTTCAAATCCCGGACAGGCCCCCATATTACAAATAAATAAGCATTTGTAATAATGACTGTTTGGGATACTAAGTAAAATCTCATTTTTCAGATTTTTATTATATTAAATATATATTAATAATATAAAAGCATATAATCTGAATAAAAACATATAATCTAATAATCTGTGTAAAAACATATTTACACAAAATCACAGTACAAGATAAAAGTCACAAGTAAAATCAAGTATTCGGTGTAGTGTCAAGTCGCTGGCGTCTTCTAGTGTCACGCAGGACACTACCACACCTTGTCATGAAACTCCTTCTCCACCGTGTCCTCAGACACCCTTGTCTCTGTCTTATGGCACGCCTACGGGGTTCCACGACACCCGTTCTCCCTGTGCTATAAGACTCCCTCGCTGTGTCACACGACACCTCTGTGCCACATGGCACGCCCCCTGTATCATGAACACATTCTCAATTAAAGCCTTTGCACCGCGTTATGACACACCCCAAATACACGACTCAACCTGTGTCATGCCACCGTCACAAACTCTCTGACACCACTATAAAATCTGACACTCCTATTAACTCTCCGGGTAAACAATCTCAGGTACATCGTCGCAGGTACATCGTCGCAGGTACATAGTAGATTCTGGTGACCTTGCCTCTCTCCTTGTTGTAGGCTATCACCAGCACCACACTGCATGAGTCTGCAACTCTCACGCAGGTCTGACTGGCGAACTCCAGTAGTATGTCAGGGAGCTTGTCACCAGCACCACACTGCAACTCTCATGCAGGTCTGACTGACGAACTCCAGTAGTATATCAGTGAGCTGGTGGACTCTCCAGTGTTGAATAGGGGAGAGTCTCGATGACACTGTCAGTCAAGCCGGCCCGGCAGTCAAACATCAGGTCTGATGACGTAACCCCTTGACTGCCGGCCGGTGAGGTAATTACCTAACAACTATTGTTAGGTAGGGGGCCGTAACAGGCACATTGAGCCATGTTCTAGGAGGGTAAATGCATATGATAATTGGAAAATAAACCTTCTGGGACAGGGGGTTTTGCCGGTAAGATATAATAACTTAGAGGTGTCTCAAGTGTTTTATGTAGTGAAATCCCATAATAGTAACTTGTGTGGGAAAGACCTCATGAAAAAGGTAGGGATTTACCTTGCTGGATTGGATGAATCTACCAAAATTAACAAACTAGACAGTGCTGAAGAAATGTTAGATAATTTTTGGGTAGATTCTAGTAAACCTATCTCCAGCATCGTAGCCAAAATTCATGTAAAAAGTGATGCTGTTCCTAAGTTTGTGAAACGACGGCCAGTACCATTTTTTCACAAAGAGATGATTGAGAATGAATTAGAAAAATTAGTGCAGAAAGGCATTATTGAGCCTATTTCGCATAGTGAATGGTCTGTACCTATTGTACCAGTATTAAAGGCTGACTCTAAGTCTATGAGAATATGTGGGGATTTTAAATATGTAAATCAACAAATTAATTGTGAACGATATCCTTTACCCAGGATTGAGGAATTATTGTCTGTAGTGGGTAAAGGTAAAATATTTACAAAATTAGATTTAAAGGATGCTTATTTACAGATACCTGTAGATGAGAGGAGCCAACATCTTTTAGTAATTAATACCCATAGGGGACTTTTTAAATATAAGAGATTACCGTTTGGAATTTTCTCCTCTCCTGGTATTTTCCAGAAATTTATTTCCCAATTGTTTGTTAACCTGGATGGGGTTGCATCCTATTTAGATGATATCATAATATGTGGTGCCACAGAAGTTGAGCATGATGTCAGACTCAGGCAGGTGTTGAGTATTTTACAAGAGCATAATGTAGTACTGAATAAGGATAAGTCAGTGTTGAAAGCCAGATCTATTGCATATCTGGGGTATGAAATTTCAGGGGAAGGTATTAAACCTTCTTCTCAAAAGGTGGAGGCTCTTGTGAATTTACCTTCACCTACGTCCATAGAAGAAGTTCAGTCTTTTGTGGGGATGGTGACGTATTATTGTAAATTTATTAAGAACTTTTCTTTAATTTTGGCACCACTGTATGATTTGTTAAAAAATGGGGCTACATTTGAGTGGTCTTCAGTGGAAGAGGAAGCTGTTCAAAGGATTAAAAAACAATTAGTGTGTTCAGCTTTGTTGACTAATTTTACAAGAGAGCATCCATTAATAATTGAGGTTGATGTTTCTTCTGTGGGTGTTGGATGTGTGTTAATCCAGGTAGTAAATGGCCAGGAAAAACCTGTGTATTTTGCTAGTAAGAAACTTTCTCCAGCAGAACAGAATTATTCTTAACTTGATAAAGAGGGTCTAGCTTTGGTGTATGCTGTTAAGAAATTCAGATATTTTTTGCTAGGGAGAAAGTTTGTTGCTCGCACAGATCATAAACCATTGCTCGGGTTGTTTGGAAAAGGGAAACATATTCCAGTAAATGCAAATGCCAGAATTCAGCGTTGGGCTCTGTTATTAACTCAGTATGATTATGAGTTGTCATTTAAGGCTGGCAAGGAAAATGTTATTGCAGATGCATTTAGTAGATTACCTATTGAAGATCACAGCTTAGAATCAGGTACACCTACGGAATATGTGAGATTAGTAGAGTCCCTCGATTTCACACACTTATCATTTGACAAAATCAAAGAGGAAACTGGGATAGATGCTGTATTATCCCAAGTAGTAAATAATGTTAAATATGGATGGTGTAAAAACAGTGTATTTTTATCTGATTATAATTCAGTTAAATCAGATCTGACTGTTCATGATAATGTATTATTGTATAGGAATAGAGTGGTAGTGCCTGTAAAATTGAGATGTAAGGTATTGGAGCATCTGCATATAGGTCATAATGGCATCAATGCTATGAAAGCAGAAGCTAGGCAGTGGGTGTGGTGGCCAAAGATGGACCAAGATATTGCAGAAGTGACAAAGAGTTGTCCCATTTGTTTTCAGAATTTTAAGCCAATTTCATCTCCTGTCCTATCTTGGCCCAGCACTGGGAAACCATGGTCTAGAGTGCATATAGACTATGCAGGTCCAGTTGAGGGCAAATATTTTTTGGTAATTGTGGATTCCTTTTCAAAATTCTTAGATGTGCAAGTCACTAGTTCTATGACATCCACAGTGACTACTGAGTTACTAAGGAAATCCTTTTGTAATTTTGGGTTACCAGACATAGTTGTGTCAGATAATGCTGCATACTTTGTATCACAAGAGCTGGAAGCCTTCTTTAGTAAGAATAGTATTAAACATGTATCGGCTGTCAAATGTCATGTTAAAGAGGACACTTCATTGCCTAACATGCCTGCTGGTGACCTTCAAGGAGTGGTGAAGCATTTTCAAGTTGATGATGCTGTGTATGCAAGGAACTTTGGGAAAGGTGACCCTTGGGTAGAAGGAAAAATTGTGGAGGTATTAGGGGTTAGGAATTATAAAGTGTTAATTAGAGGGTTTGGTAACATGATATGGAAAAGGCATATAGATCAGCTTATGCCAAGGTTTAGGAGTGGAGAGCAACCACTGATTCCAACAGTACCAGAAGCAGTACGGAGTGGTTTAAAGGAACTGCCCACAACAGATAATACTGGGAATAAACTTAAAGAGCAGGTTAGCTTACAGGAAGAACCTCTTGGGAGGTTTGATAAGGGAACCAGCCGGGTGAGAGAAGAGGAGGCACTTCAGGACAGTGCAAGCCCTCCAATTCTCCAGCGTTCCAGCAGAGTTGTCAAACCTCCAGAGTTGTCAGAGTTGTCAAACCTATACAGGTGTGACAGAGTGAACAGGCAAAAAGGGGGGGTTGGCCTGTATATTACAGAGTCACTTATATGTTCAGAACTACTAAATGCCTCAAATGATGTAGTTGAAGTATTAGCAATAAAGGTCGAGAATCAAAACCTGGTCATCGTGGTTGTCTACAAGCCCCCGGATGCAACGTCCCAACAATTCCAGGAACAGCTTCTGAAAATTGACCACTGTCTGGCAAATCTTCCAGCTCCTGCCCCCAACATTTTGCTACTGGGGGATTTCAACCTCAGGCACCTAAAATGGAGGACCATTGCAAACAATGTGGTAGCAGAAATAACACCAGGAGGCAGCTCAGATGAAAATTCACACATGCATGAACTTTTAAATCTCTGCACCAAGTTCACCTTAAACCAGCAAATAGTGGAGCCCACAAGATTAGAGAATACGCTGGACCTCATCTTCACCAACAATGATGATCTGATACGAAATGTCATCATATCAAAAACAATATACTCAGATCACAACATAATAGAGGTCCAGACGTGCATGTGGGGAGCCCCAGATCAACAAAATGTGATCAGCCGCAAGGGAGCTTTCTCCAAATTCAACTTCAATAACAAAAACATAAGGTGGGAAAAAGTAAACCAAGTCCTAAATGATATAAACTGGGAAGATTGCCTAAGCATCACGGATCCCAACCTATGTCTAGAACAAATTAACTCTGTGGTACTCGAGGTTTGCTCAAGGCAAATTTCTTTAAGAAAAAGGAGGAGAAGATGCAAACTAGAAAGAGAGAGGCGCTCCCTATACAGGTGAAGGCAAAGAATAACGGAGCGGCTACAGGAGGCCAATATCTCTGAAATACGTAGGGAGACACTAGTCAGAGAAATAGCAAACATTGAATTAAAACTAAAGGAATCTTACAGGAATCAAGAGACACGGGAAGAACTAAAAGCCATAAATGAAATTGAAAGAAACCCAAAGTATTTCTTTTCCTATGCAAAATCAAAGTCGAGAACAACAACCAGTATTGGGCCCCTACTTAAACGGGATGGGTCCTACACAGATGACAGCAAGGAAATGAGTGAGTTACTTAAGTCCCAGTATGACTCAGTTTTTAGCGAGCCACTAACCAGACTGAAAATCAAAAACCTAAATGAATTTTTTATGAGAGTGCCACAGAATTTGACAGACGCTTGCCTTTCTGAAATCACCACGACGCCAAATGACTTCGAAAAGGCAATAAATGACATTCCCATGCACTCTGCTCCAGGCCCAGACTCATGGAACTCCGTGTTCATCAAGAACTGCAAGAAGCCCCTATCACATGCTTTTAACATCTTATGGAGAGGGAGCATGGACACTGGGATCGTCCCGCAGCTACTAAAAACAACAGACATAGCCCCGCTCCACAAAGGGGGCAGTAAAGCAATAGCAAAGAACTACAGACCAATTGCGCTAAAGTCCCATATCATAAAAATCTTTGAAAGATTCTAAGAAGCAAGATCGCCACCCATCTTGATACCCATCAATTGCACAACCCAGGACAGCATGGGTTTAGAGCAGGCCGCTCCTGTCTGTCCCAACTACTGGACCACTACGACAAGGTCCTGGATGCTCTAGAAGATAAACAGAATGCAGATGTTATATACACAGAGTTTGCAAAAGCCTTTGACAAGTGTGACCATAGTGTAATAGTACACAAAATGCGTGATAAAGGAATAACAGGAAAAGTTGGTAGATGGATCTATAATTTCCTAATATGTAGAACACAAAGAGTAGTAGTCAACAGAGTAAAGTCTGAGGCAGCTACTGTGAAAAGCTCTGTTCCACAAGGCACAGTACTTGCTCCCATCCTATTCCTCATCCTCATATCAGATATTGACAGGGATATAAGCCACAGTGCTGTGTCTTCCTTTGCAGATGACACCCGAATCTGTATGACAGTGTCCACCATTGAAGACACGGCTAGACTCCAAGCAGACATAAACCAAATCTTTAAATGGGCTGCAGAAAACAATATGAAGTTCAATGATGAGAAATATCAATTACTCAAATACGGAAAACGTGAAGAAATTAAAATCTCATCGGAGTACAAAACTAATTCCAACCACACAATAGAGCGAAAAACTAATGTCAAAGACCTGGGAGTGATCATGTCAGAGGATCTCACCTTCAAGGACAATAACAAAGTAGCAATTGCATCTGCTCGAAAAATGACAGGATGGATAATGAGAACCTTCAAAACCAGGGATGCCAAGCCCATGTTGACACTTTACAGATCGCTTGTTCTATCTAGGCTGGAATATTGCTGCACACTAACTGCACCTTTCAAGGCGGGTGAAATTGCTGACCCTGAAAATGTGCAGATAACCTTCACTGGGCGCATAAGTGCGATAAACCACCTCAACTACTGGGAATGCTTGAAGTTCCTAAACCTGTACTCTCTAGAACGCAGGCGGGAGAGATACATTATTATATACACATGGAAAATAATTCTCGAGGGCTTAGTACCTAACTTGCACACAAAAATCACTCCCTACGAAAGCAAAAGACTCGGCAGGCGATATAACATCCCCCCAATGAAGAGCAGGGGTGCCACTAGCACGTTGAGAGACAACACAATAAGTGTCAGGGGCCCAAGATTGTTCAGCTGCCTCCCAGCATACATCAGGGGGATTACCAACAAACCCCTGGCTGTCTTTAAGCAGGCACTGGACAGGCACCTAAAGTCGGTACCTGACCAGCCAGGCTGTGGTTCGTACGTTGGACTGCGTGCGGCCAGCAGTAACAGCCTGGTTGATCAGGCTCTGGTCCAACAGTCCCCTGTGGTTTAGCGCTTCTATTTGATTATAATAATAAAAATCTGGTCCAACAGGAGGCCTGGTCACGGACCGGGCCGCGGGGGCGTTGACCCCTGGAATTCTCTCCAGGTAGATATGTTGGATTTATAAGTTGGATGATATAATGTAATTTAGAAAAGGAGGAATGTAAGGGGTTGGGAGCAGTAGGAGGATTGAATACTATGTTTGTTTGGTTCAGTCATTTATAATTGTTTTGTTATTGTCGTTGTTGTTATGGAGCGGCCATAGAGAGTACATTGTTAGTGTTACTCTGGTTTTTATTAACCTACAACCACTACAATATCGTTGAGTAAAAGTCTGGAAGCAAGTGTCCCTTACTGTTTAGATATTGCTTGGAGGATATACCCTAGAGCTGGGAATTCTGAGTTAATACAAGACACTAATACCACTTAATTTTGCAGATTAAGGATCTTCCCTACACATGGTGTTTGGAGGAGGTTATAGCTTAGGAAGATTTGAAGTCTAGGAGATATTTCTACTCCATCAAGTAAGTTAAAACCTTTCATAATCGTGCATATAGTGGGGAATTCTTACTACTGCAGTCAGCTAGAAATTTGTCCCATAGCCACTTGTAAGTCTGAGAGAAGCGTCTCAGAGTGTCGGTGTCAACAGCGCTTGCCCAGAGTGCAGCTTTCAAGGAGGCAGTCTCAAGACAAGTTTTTATATCTGTGGTCAAATCAAAGCACTTTTGAAACATTGCTTTGGTGTAGAGTTTTTTAAAGTTTGAAATGACCTGCTGGTTCATGGGCTGGAGGAGAGGAATGGCATTAGGGGGCAAGAACTTCACTGTGATGAACTTCAATTCGTCCACAATTTGCTCTTCCAAGTCTCGTGGATGACAAGGAGCATTGTCCATTATCAGGAGGCACTTGAGGCCCAAATTATTTTCCTCGAGATATTTCTTCACACTGGGGACAAACACTTCATGGAACCAATCAAGGAAAATTTCCCTCATGAACCATGCTTTATTGTTAGACTTCCACATCACACACAAATTAGCCTTGGCGACACTGCATCTCTTAAACGCTCGGGGATTTTTAGAGTGATACACCAATAAAGGCTTCACTTTAAAATCCCCGCTATCATTACTACACAACATAAGAGTTAACCTGTCTTTCATAGGCTTGTGTCCTGGCAGTGTCTTTTCCTCCTGTGTAATGAAGGTCCTATTTGGCATTTTCATCGAAAACAGGCCTGTTTCGTCAGAATTAAACACTTGTTGGGGTTTGAATTGTTCAGCCTCTATGTACCCCTTGAATTCCTGCACATATTTTTCAGCCGCACTATTGTCAGAACTGGATGCCTCACCATGCCTCACAACACTATGTATGCCACTACGCTTCTTAAATCTGTTAAACCAGCCTTTGCTGGCTTTAAATTCGTTCACTTCAGCACTGGTTGCAGGCATTTTCTTGACGAGATCATCATGCAACTGCCTTGCTTTTTCAGATATTATCGCCTGCATAACACTATCTCCTGTATAACCCCTATGGTTTAGGGGTTCTTTTGATTATACTACTACTAATAATAACACTCTCCTGCTAATTGTTTCTCGTTGATCCATATTGAGACCCCAGAATGGGCCACATTGTATATACATGTTGATATGATGTATTACATTTATTTTCATTTTCTATAATTTTATATTGCTGATATTTTCGATAATAGCTAAATCGTTAATATCGTGCTTTATATTATTATTTGACTTGGCTATTTTATTAGGTAGGATGTAACAGTTAACATGTACACTATTGTGCTCATTGTTCGAGAGTTTTGAGTAGCTGCCGTGAGCTGGTGAACTACCTCGCTTACAACACTTCGCTTGTTATACTGCCGGCTTCTGGATTGCTGGGCAGTCAGTCGGTGGCGTCCCACCTGAGTTGGAGACTGCTTCTCCTTACTCATCCTCTCTACCCTGCTGACTCTCGTTGAGACAGGACCTCGCTCTTGTCTCTGCTTGTTTTCTCGTAATTTAGACTGGTTGGTAGAGTATGTATTCGGTCGTGAGACGAAACATACTTCTCTGGACTCTGTGTAACTCTGTTCACAGAGAATAGCCTAGACTTAGTGATTTTCGACGTTTTGCTTCTGGGTTGTGTGTCACATTGACACTGTGATAACTCAGGTCTCTAGCTATAGCTCTTGACCTATTTCTTTGAGGCATCTGTACACCGTTGCAGTCGGGGATATTGGTTATGCTGAACTTAGATTCAGTATTAAGGGAGTTTTGTGACTATTTTGGAGGATCTGCTGATGGTTCCCAGTTAGGGTAGTTTTCCTATCTCCTTGTTCCTGACACTGTGTTGCTGTTGCTTGCTATATTGCTGTTCTGCGAATTGGTCATTTTACTGTTCAATCAAGCTGTTCTGATTGTCAGTTTGTTAGAGAAGCTAGCTTATGAGAAGACGCTCAGTCGGTCACTGTTCGAGTCGAGTCTTAATGAGTTACCTGGAGCACACACATACACACATTCATACGCATAATAATAATAATACTTTATTAAGACATGGTACAATGATACATGGTAGACAAGAAACATAGTTATTAATGAGATGTACATGCCAAAAGCCCCTAATATGCTGTGCATTGTGGGCATTCTTAGGTCTACTTAATTCTAGACTACATGGTAAAAAGTAATGGTTGATAATTTATAAAATAAGTATAATTGCGTATCTAAGTTATAAAGTTTGAATATAAGTTGAACATATCAATTAATTGTAGCAATGCAACTAATTGAGTGAGATAACAATTTAAAACAATTAGTTGCATTGCAGTTACAGTTTACGTGGTCATTATAATGTAAATGTTATGGAAATAGTTAGCTTAGTATGTATTATTCATAACAGGTTTTTACATTTAAGTGATTAGTCAGGTTTTTTACATTAAGTGATTATTCTACTTTGTTGGGAATGTTTGATATTGAGCATTTAGCTTTAAGTGAGAATGTGGTTTTTTAGCATCGTTTTGAATTGGGGTACAGGCAGGGTTTCTTTGGCAATGATAGGTAACGAATTCCAAATTTTCGTGCCTTTATATGCATTGAGTTTTTACATAGTGTTAGGTGGACACGGGAACATCGAGGAGTGATCTGTGTCTAGTGTTATGGTCATGTGTCCTGTTAAAATTGGTAAGGAAAAGTTTGAGTGGTGGGTTAATATTTGCATAGAGTGTTCTATGTATGTAATAGGCACAGTAAAAGTATGGATGTCTTGTATGGTGAGTAAGTTTAGGTTTTGAATATTGGTGGAGTATGTTGTCTGGAGTGTGAATTTGTTATCATTCTAACTGCTGCCTTTTGTTGTGTTATTAATGGTCTGAGATGAGTTATTGATGTAGAGCCCCATGCGCAGATTCCATAGGTGAGGTAGGGGTAAATGAGTGAGTGATATAGGGTAAGGAGAGCTGGTTGTGGAACATAGTACCGTATCTTGGATAGTATTCCCACGGTCTTTGAGACTTTCTTGGAAATTTGTTGTATATGTGTCTGAAATTTGAGGCCACTGTCAAGATGGATTCCTAAGAATTTTCCCTCTGTGAGTTTTGTGATAGGGGACCCGTTTATCATTATGTTAAGTGGTGCGTTTGTAGCTCTGTTCCCAAACTGGATAAAATATGTTTTATCAATATTGAGAGTAAGTTTGTTGGTCATCATCCAGGTTGATATTTTCTGTAATTCAGTATTTGCAGTGTTGGCTAGTATGTCTGGGCTTGGGTGCGATATAACGTATGTAGTGTCATCTGCAAAAAGTATGGGTTTGAGTAGTTGAGATGCATTTGGTAGGTCGTTAATGTAAATGAGAAAGAGTAGTGGGCCAAGAACACTTCCCTGTGGGGCACTTACGGTAATAGTTTGCGCGGTGGAGCTAGCTCTATTTGTGTACACATATTGGTTTCTGTTGCTAAGGTATGATTTTAGGTAGTTGAGGGAGTGTCCTCTTATACCATAGTGCGATAATTTTAGGTGTAACAGATCATGGTCAACTGTGTCAAAAGCTTTACATAAATCAATGAAGATTCCCACTGGGATTTCTTTTTTCTCAAGGGCGGTGTAAATTATTTCTAACATGTGTATAATGGCATCATTTGTATTTTTATTAGGCCTGAATCCAAATTGACAGTGGTTGAGTACGTTGTTGGAGGTGAGGTAGGAATATATTTGTCTATGAATTAATTTTTCAAAGATTTTGGAGAGAAGGGGTAAGTTAGATATCGGCCTGTAGTTATTCAGGTCTGTTTGATCTCCTCCTTTGTGTATTGGGGTGACCCTCTCTAACATACTTGTATATATTAGTATTGTTTATATTTGCTGACATTGTACCAGATGGTACATAAGAGCCATTAAGATATATGTGCCTTCAGCACAATAATATTGTTTATGTGAGAAGTGTAGGAGCTAACCTCCTAATTCATAGCCTAATAATTATATTTATATTGATTTACTTTGATTCCCTAGACTCTTTGTTAATAAACTTGTTAAAATATATTTCTTTGGTTAATACCCTCT